>PVIA01007939.1:0-77498 GCA_004024845.1 Tonatia bakeri
GCTGCTATGAACATTGGGCTGCATAGGTTCTTTTGAATTGGTGATTCAGGATTCTTAGAGTATATTCTCAGTAATGGAATTGCTGGGTCAAAAAAGCAGTTCCATTTTTAGTTTTGTGAGGAAATTACATACTGTTTTCCACAGTGGCTGTACCAGTCTACATTCCCACCAACAGTGTTTCATTTTCTCTGCATCCTCACCAGCACTTGTTATTTGTTGATTTATTATTGATGGCCATTCTGACAGATGTGAGGTGATATCTCATCATGGTTTTAATCTGCATTTCTCTGATGGTTAGTGATGTTGTGATTTTTAGGCTGTTTTTATTTAATGTAATCATCAATATGATTAAATTTTAAATCTATCATTTAAATATTTTTTATATCTCCCATCTATTCTTTTTCCCCAAAAAAACTCTTTCCTGCCTTCTTGTGGGTTAATTGAATATTATTTTTTATACTTCAATTTCATCTACCATTTTAAGCTACCTCACTTATGTTATTTTTTATGGATTGCTCTAAGGTTTGCAATTTGCATCTTTACTACTGTCTACCGTTAAAAATGTTGCAGCACTTCAAGTATAGTATACAAATTCCACAACTGCACGCCTTCATTTCCAAACACCCATCCACTGTGCAATTTGTTTATACATTTTATTCCTACAATACTCTATCACAGTGCTTTGGTACTATTTTTGCTTTAAACAATTAATTGTCTCATCCAGAAATTAAAAAATAAGAATATCTTTTCCATTTATCCTAATTTTCGTATCACTTTTAGCACTCTTCTTTTGTTCTTTGGGTTGACAACTACATTTCTGTGTGCTACAATATGAACTCTACCACTAACCTTCTGGAAGCCACTGCCCTGGACATTGACTGTGCTTGAGTAACAGGAGGTAGAATGTGGTAGCCACTGTTGGCAGCACGCCGTCATCCCTTCACCTCATTTCATGGCAAGCCTGCCCAACTTCCTACGGCCGACACCTGCCCCTCTCTTCCTGAAGCAGCCCTCAACCAGTGACTGAAGAGTGTCTGTATTAGTTGGAGCTCTCTCCCAAAACAGAAGCAATAGGGTATGTATGTGTGTGCATGTATATGTGTGTGGAGAGCAAGAGAGAGATTTATTTTAAGAAACTGGCTCCCATAATGGTGGGGCTGGCCAGTCTGAAATACACAGGGCAGGACAGTGGGTGGGAGATCCAGTGAGGAAGTGACGCATCTCGAGTTTAAAGACACTCTGTGGGCAGCTTGTTTCTCTTAAGGCCTTCAACTGATTGAATGAGGCCCACTCATATTTTGGAAGGTAATCTACTTTGCTTAAAGTTTACTATTGCATCTAAAAGGGAAAAAATAACTTCACACTAACATTTAGACCGGTATTGGACCACACCTCTGGGCACCCTGGCCAAGCTGACATGTGAAGTGAACCCACACAGCATTGACGTTTAGGTTCCTCCAACTCCCTCCCCACTGTGGTGTGAAAACTCGGAGAGTTGCGCTGTGTGCCTCCCCAGCGCTCCTCACAGGGCGTGGGCTCTAGCCGCCCACAGCGACGACTTGCTCGATCAGGCAGCATTTGTTAGTTTTTTTTTCTTTCCCTTTGCTGTCTTACCTACCCACCCCTTTGCCAGTGTGTCTTTTAAAACAAACTTGCAGTTGAATTCTTGTCCCTCCGTTTGCTTCTGGGAAAATTCCAACTAAGATATGAAGCATAGAATCACCACAATGCCACATATAATAAGAAATTTCCCAAAAAACTATTTTGGATAATAAACAATCTAAAAATATCTTTCCATGTCAGCACAGATATAGTACAGACATTTTATCTGTATCAAACTTTTCTTTCTGAACCCATCACTACTTTTTTAGATAGATTACTAATTAAAATAAAGTAGTTTTAAAGTTAGAAAAGTGATTTTTTACTATGAATCATAATAATCAATCTTGGAGACAAAGTTATGATTTAGGGAATAATAATTCCTCACCCATCGTTAAGGGAATTTATAAATTGTGAAAAGAAAGTAGACGATTTTATGAAAAGCATTCATGTATAATAAAAGAGCAGCCTAAATTTTGTGCCAAGGAACTAAACTCAAGACACTGTAGCATAAAGATCACAAGAGCGAGGTTTTTGTTTATATAAGCACACTATTTTCATTTATTAGGCAAAGTATGCCATATAATCATGATAAATAATTTCTTACAAGGAATTTACCTCTTCTTTAACTTCCAAGTATTTTGTGAAGTTGCTTTATTTAAAATGCAAAATTATTGCAAAAGATCTATTATGTATTTAATAATCAAGGGCATCTTGATTTTCATGTGTGTTTACCTTGAAAATGTTTCATTTTCTTAGACCCTGATTTTATATCTTTGATAGCATTTTTGGGATCACAGACTATACTAAAACATTTGAAGGTAAATCTGCAAATTTTTAATTGAGATAAGAAAATTATATGAACAAGACGGGCAAACTCTGTGTTTCACATCTAAACTACAGTGATCCGATGTGGTGTGGTACAGTGACTCTGTGTCCTGGGTTTTTCAGGATTATCTAACAGACAGTGCTTGAAAACAAAAGTAAGTGTCAGCACATATTTCAGTCATGTCCTGATTTTTAATCCAAAATATGGTTCTCTTTGTCTTAGCTTCTGGTTTCATCATTTTTAGATTTATCTGCGCTCTTAATCTCAAAGTCCCTTTCATTGAAAAAAATTCCCTCACTCTTGATTTAAAGTTAGTGATTACTGGTTAAGGTTTACTGAGATAACCCCTCAGTCTGAATATTAATGCTATCAGATATCATGCTACACACTACCATGATATATCTTATATTTTAAAATAAAAGTTTTTCGATATGCCTGTAGTCTCTCTCTTAAACTGTAGACCTGTGATTTGTCATTCTAACACCTTTTTTTACAGTAATACCAATGTTTATATTTAAAGCTTTCACCTTTGAATGAAATATGTGGATAGTCTGTGACTGACTCAAATCTTTAGAAAGAAACTCTGCAAAGCAAGTAAAGCTATTCCCCTTGCAAGTCAACTCCTCCTTGCATAGAAATAGTCCTATGCTTCAGCTAACCTGGTCATCTCTGATTGAGTTTTGGTAATAAATGGGTTTTTGGTACACGACCAAATGAGTGAGAATTCACAGCACATTCAATAGCCAGTAAGCAATCTCCTTAAAGAAACTAACAATGGACTTGAAATTGGCTGACATACTCTCTCAGCACAAAGATCTCATATTGCTGCCACCTCCAACGTCAAATTCTGGCAGGGTGAAGGGATTGGCGTGGTATATGCTAAACTCATCCACTATAGCCAGTAGGATTTTCTGTTGGTATAATATCATCTACTAAATAAATAGTAACATTCTAGAAAATGGTCATGATTTGCCCTGGCTGGCATAGCTCAGTGGATTGAGCGCGGGCTGCGAGCCAGGTATCGCAGGTTCGATTCCCAGTCAGGGCACATGCCTAGGTTGCAGGACCTCAGCAACTGCACATTGATGTTTCTCTCTCTCTCTCCCTCCCTCTCCCTTCCCTCTCTAAAAATAAATAAATAAAGTCTTTGAAAAAAAAGAAAATGGTCATGATTTGATGAGGTTATAAACAGCAGCTGTTAAAAGCAAAAATGCTGTAATTAGACAGATATGACTTTTACACCCCAACTAATGATCTAACTAAATAGGGAACGAATCGTATTCCCTTGTTCCAGCCTCAGTCTGAGTTCTCTCTTATGTAAAATGGAAATCTTAATCACCCCTACTTCAGAGAGCTATGTGGGCATTAAATGAGACATTACATGCAGAGTGCTTTGTTCAGCACCTGGCACGTAGGACTGCTTAAATAAACCCCCAAGTGGGCAGAGGGATGATGTAACAGTACTGATTTGCATAAAATAATGCTTTTCAGTGCTTTCTTTCATTTTACTTACTGTCAGATCTTAATAAACATATTATGGTTGTTCTATGTCCTAGAATGCCAATGATCATCCAAATCTCAAGTACTACTTTTACTGAGGTAGTCATTTTTGATGAGAAAAAACATATTTAAAAATTCTTCACACCACTGATTTCTAAGGTGAGTTTGCATACCCAGGAGATAGCAAGGATGCCCCATTTGGGTGGAGAATTGGAGTGTCTACATCAGTTTTCTTTCTCTTGAGTTTTATTTTTGTTAGTGTAATAGAACATGTATAGAATGAGTAAATAAACATACATGTTCCAGGGAGGTCTACTGCTCTGGGTGGGCAGTCACAGAGTTTTGGAATCCATTGTTTTAGAAAGGAGTTGGCAGACTACAGCCCATGGGCCAAATCTGGCCCACAACTTATCTTTATAAATAAAGTTCTATTGAAACAAAACCAGACCAATTTTTTTACATGTTTTCAATGGCTGCTTTTGTGCTACAGTGGTAGACCTAAGTAGTTGCAATAGTGACTAGATGGACTGGCCAGCAAAGCCTAAAATATTTACCGACTGGCGCTTTAAAGTTTGCCACCCCCTGCTCTAGAGAATGGTTTTATAGGAGGGGATAATATAATTCATACTGTAGCCTGGTTTTACGCTTTTTGGCACCTGCACTGTCAGATCCACTAGCCAATTCCAGAAAGCGGGTGATGCTTCCCAGCCCCTTACTACTCTGACTTTGGTCCATGGACTGGCAGCATCAGCATCACCTAGAAACCTACTTAAAACATTGATTCTTGGGTCCTATCTCAGACCTTTCAGAACCTGCCTTTGAGCAAGACCTACAGGAGACTGTGTTAACATTCAAGTTTGAGAAAGAGCAGTCTCATCTCTATAACAGGTCAAATATTAGTGGAAGGCTTGCAACCTCCACCAAACCTTAAATGGATATTAGTTTTAGATTTCTCATTGTACACATATTAGCTCCTGCATTGCACCGATGAACTGATTTGCCATATATAGAGAACCAGGGGAGCTGGCACAGCCTGGCTCTCCTCCAGTTTGTATTTATATATGGAAAGACTAAGTCAACCATGTGTAAGCTTCGGGGCCTCTCTCTCTTATTAAAAGAAATGGTATGCTGTTCTTGAAGGTTATATAGCATGGCGACGTGCTCACTGTTGGAGAAACATATGCATTGAGGCAGGACTATTGACCTCTAGATTTTTCTGTCCATAGTGTTTTAGGTTTTTTTTCTTCAGTATGACAGTTCTGTAAGAAGGTTAAAGACAGATTTCCCCCTCCCTCCACCTCACAGAGAAGAGACGTGTGGAGAACTCACTGCAGGATGGATGTGCTTTTTAGGCCCTGCCGGCTGGCTCTGGGCTGGGCACATGGGCTGGGGGCTGAAAGGCCCACCAGATCAGGCCCATTGTGCCCCCGGGTCAGAGCCAACCCACCCCTTCCTTCCACAAGGTTCTGTCAGGGGGTTTGCAGTTTTCCTAATGAACTATTAATGAGGTGGGTGTAATTTATTGAATGGAGCGAGGGAAACTTGCTGTGCCTGGAGTGATGTTTCCTGAAGGGAAAAGAAAAGTTATGAAATAAATCATCCCCTCTTTAATTAGCAGCTTTGGCTAGCCGACTTGAAATGACTGAGTAGCATGTGAACATAAGCCAGCAGTTTAGTCAGAAACCAAACACGGGCCTCATTTGCTGCCCACTAAGAGATTCATGCCGTTCGGGACGAATGTGTCAGGGGCATCTGAGTTAGTTATGTGAAGCACCACAGTGAGATGTTCTCCTCCTGCCACAGACCCGGAAAAACCCTCCAACAGGTTCCCTTCCCTTTCGATTCTAGTGTTACAGTCAAAATGAAGAAAAACCAGAGAACACTGGAAAGAAGGAACTAATTAGAGTATCTCCTGATGTTTTAGGGTTATCTTCCTGACTGTGTATCCGTGGGTTTCCTTCTGCATATCAATCTTACTTTCTTAACACGGAATGCCTGTTCTCTGATTTGGACAGGCTATTTGCCACAACTGCTTCTAAGCAGATGTATAACGCTCTGTGTATGATTAGTACATTGAAAACACATGTCAGTTCAGTTCAGGTCTACACTCACCAGGGCCTACTATTCAATAGAATGTGCTGGGTACTGTGCGGGTGGATGGTGAAGGGAATCTGTAAGGGAGGGGATTCTGGGTGGAAGAACCTGAGAGAGTTCATAAGAAAAAAAAGTGGAATTGATTATGGAACAATTTTAACTTACCATACTGGTTGAGTACATTTAGATTTTTTTTTTCATTTCACAATATAGATCATGTTCAAAATCTCAAAAGAACATTGGCCCATTGCCCATTGCCTGACCCAGCAACTCTCCCTGCTCTAAAACCTGCACAAGTAAAATGTGTTGTCCTTCATCCTGATATTTCGCAGCAGAGCCAATTATATTTTTCCACATGAGAGCCCACTCACACCTTGAGACTCTAAGATTCAAGTTGAAGCTGGCCCTCCCCAGGTTGCAATCCACCTTCCATGGCTGAAAATGATTTCCTGCCTTGAAGAATGACTTAACAAGCTTGTGTACATGGCTCGCTGGAACATTTTGATGAGCTAAATGTGAACCAATCAAAAACATATGGATTACGTTTTCCTGACCATACGTGTGATTTTAACAGAAATGAACGTGTCCCCAAGCATTTTGTTCTGCCGAACTTTCTGTCTGGACACCAAACCTGGCCACGATGCCTGGAAGGGGTGGAGTGCAGCCTGGCATTTCCAAGCTGATGAGGTGGATTTTTATTAGAACCTGTAACTTTTTTCCTGTCGCCTGTTTGAAGATTTTTGTGAGGGATCAACCCAGATGAGCCCACTCTTAGCTCCTCGGCCATCCCTTTTCCTCAAACGGTTGCTTTCCCCCACCTGGAAATGCAGAGGGAATAAGGATTTGCTATACTTTCATGGGAAAGGCTCCTTCACCCAACCCAGTCTTGAAGAAAAAAAATTACCCCACCTGCTTCCCACCCCATTTTAGAAATAAAAAAGAAAAGGGAAGTGAGAACTTTACTCCTGTTACAGAGCTATTACAAAAAAGTGAGTAGCTCATGTTGTCTTGTTACTTCAATCCTATTTACCTTTGCCAGCTAATATTTCCTATTCATGAAGTTTAAACTGTGATATTCCAGTCTCTTTTCCATGCCTTGGGGTGGAAGAAAGAAACTGCTTTCCCAGAGGCTGATGTCTTCTCCCACCGCCTTGATGAACGCTGCTTTGCCCACCTGCTGCCGGGAAAGCAGAGACGATTCGAATGTGGGCACAGCTTCTCAGGAGCTGGAGGAGGAGGGCTCATTTGAGGAAGAACAGACCACTAATAAATTGCATGGTCATTACCCTTTATGCATACTTGTTCTAATAGGTGTCGCAGATTCCTGCCTCCTAATAAGGAAAGGAAGTAGAAAAACACATAAATTCTCTCAAGGGAGTCAGACAGCCTGAAGCCACATTCGACAGCTGCAAACGTTACCATGAGCACAAAAGCAAAACAGGGCTTAGCAGAGTGATGCATTGCCAGGGATTCTGGCAAAAGTTCCTTGGATCCAGACTATGTTTTGCACTATTTCAGTTGAAAAGAAGAGTAGCACTCCTGCCTGCCACATGTGATGGAATTTGGAGATTAAATAAACAATGGCATTAATTAATCTAAAAGGGATTTTCTTGCCTTTATACCACAGATTTGTCTGTTTGTTTGCTTATTTACTTTAACTGGACTTTTTTTCCTTTTTTTAAGTCTCAGCAGTTTATGGTTTGGCACAAGATGGAGGCTTGTTTTGGGCCAATGCCAGCATTATTAAGTCTAATTTTTGAACATTGGATGGTTCGCTCAGGTACAGGTTCTTTTCCCTCCCTCCCTTCTCCCTTCCCTCCTTTCCTTTCCTTCCCTTCTTCTTTTCTGCGATTCTTTTCTCTGGGACGATCTGGGGATTTGTTAGAGGTGCACAGCACTGATTTATGGTGACTGCAAAGGGGAAATTCAGGTGCCTATTTAAGAGGCCATTAGTCTACCCACCCCCACTCTGAGGGTTTATGGCCTTACAAGAAAATCCATGAGAATATATGGGGCCAGAGTTCAAAGTGGGCCCCAAAGTCAAAGCAGCAGATATGGACTCCTTGTGTATTTTGATTTGGTCCAAATTTGCCTCTTAGTTTTGTTAATTAAGACCATGTCTTTCCTAGGAGCTACAGTCAGTTTTTCCACGAGGATGTGTTCCAAGTTTTATCTTGCAGCAACTACTCAGTTTCATCTAGTCTCACACTGACTTTGGAAGTTCTTTTGAGAAGAATGCGCAATTCTGATTTTTTAAAGTGATCTGTTTTACCTAGTTTAGCATAACATTGATGCTGGAATATTCTGTTCTTGGAAGGTCCTTATTTTCCTAAGAAGCAGAATCCCTCCAGCGTGGCTGTATTCATTAAACAAGCAGGAAGGGCTTTCCTTCATTACTTCCCAATATTTTTTAATACTTGTACTGAAATGCAGTACAAATAAAAGGCCTCTTTGCCCTCTTCTTGGGACCTCTGTCCATTTTCCAAACCAGAGAGTTAATCTAGGAAGATTAGAAGTCCAACCTGCGTCCCATTCTCTAGTATCCATCCAAGCATTTTTCTTTATTTCTCCATTTCATATCACAGATGAGGAGACTGAGCTATTTCACAGAGTTTCACATTTAGCCAAGGACACATGGACAGCCATGGCAGAATCATAATGGCAAAAAAACCCCCAAGGCCAGTGGTCTTCAAAATACTCCAGGAAACTCCAGGGTCCCTTAACAGTGTTTCAGATGTGGAAACTTTCAATTCCAAATAAACACCCTTTGGGAAACCATGTGGCAATAACTATTAAAATTGAAAATACACATAGTCTTTGATCTAGCACCTAAACTTTGGGGGGATCTTTCCTTTAGAAATAAATACCAAAGTATATTAAGATAATATGTTTGTGTCTACATCTATATGTGTCTATCTGTCTACACACACACACACACACATACACACACACACACACATTTGAATCAAGAGTCTGAAAACAATTAGGTGGCCAACAGTAGTCACCTTAAAATGGTGGCACACCCTTGCAGGATGTCCCTGACGTGTCACTAGGTGAGATTCTCATTACATAAAAGGCACGACTGTCGAAAGACTCCAGTCATTATTTGCAACCCCAGATAAAAAATAATAATCTTTTCATTAAACATTCTTATTGTCCTTATTTATGTTGACATGATTTTGCTATAGTTTATAAAATACAGATTTTATGCATAAGAATTTTTATGTAAATGAGTCACATGTCAGATTCAATCAGAGAAAATAAAGAAGTCATGTCACAGAGTGACCCCCTCAGAGAGAGAAGCCCAGCAGGGGAGGGCCCATGGGCATCTTATCTGTATTTGTGATGTTTTATTTCATAAGGTAGATGGTTAGTACAAGAGGATTCATTACGAGATCCTTTATATTCTTTTGTATGTCTGAAACTTTCCAAAAATGTTTAAAGAGTATGGTGTTTTAAATGGTTTTGAAGCCCGAGGCAGAGAGGTCATTGCAAAGCGTGACATCAGGGTGGGAAACATGGGGGCAAGGCGGCTGAGCACAGTGTCTCCACACGTGTCACACCTCTGTCCTTCCAGCTGGGCCTCCCCACTGCCTGCCAAAGAAAAGGGCCCCATAGCATCATGACATCCCAAAGAAGCAAAGCATTGTAACTTTCAAACACACGACAGTGCAGGCAGGAATCACTATTGCATGTGAGTTAGCTGTGGTATAAATTGATCAAAAAGGAATTTAGTTGTGATCATTTTAAAACAGATCACATTTCTACCTCACATAAACATCATAACTGCTTATCATGATAGATGGAAACTAAAATGAGAGTCATCTCATAGAAAAGCCTGCCATCACTTCTGATAGACAAGCCCATGATATGCGCTGTCCCCTGACTCTACCGTAGTGACGCTGTAAGCCCTGGATTTAACCCAAGGCCTTCAGGATAAAAAGGATGCCAGAACTATCTGGTATGATCCAGGCTTTCTGCAGTGATAGCAGATAAGGAAGCAGATCCAGAGCGTTTGAAAGCCTCCACGCCAATCCCTACCTTCTGTGTCTTTCCACTGTATTGTAACTCAGACCATACATCACAACACCTCTCCCAGCTCACTGGAATTAAACCATGGTCTTGAGATATCAATTTGCTTAATTATATTTAATTCCTCAAACTTCTTCCTGCGGTAGAATGTGAGATGCAACTGGATATTGCTTTTATCTTGTAAATATTTGGGAGAGCTGTACTGGAATGTTAGAAGAAGTGTCTATTCCTAGTCAGAAGGAAGCCTTCAGTGGTGGAGAGCCAAGGTCCTCTGCCAGCAGAACGAGCCATTTATCACTTCACTGTAGAGCGAGCTGTAACACCCAGAATACATTGCTCCTCCACTCCTGGAGACTCAGAAATTTACTTCAGATAGAATTTATTGAATCCATCAAATAATCTCAATGTTGCTAAATGTACTTCCTGTCTTATTTTAATCTTTATTTATAGATAATGACTTGATTTTAGTTAACATGACTGTATTGCATTGCAAAGTGCTTTGACTTCCCATAGCAGGGTGGGAAAGGAATGGTATTGGTGAATGTCACTAAAGCCATTACCAGAAGGCAGATTGAATACCCGGCACTCAGACAGATACACTGGCTGCACACATGTCCTCTGTCCTGGGGACAGGAGTAGCAGAAAGTAGAGCTGGAAAAGAAAACAGCACAAAGTTGGTCATAAGCTGGTTACAAAGAGAAAAAGATTTGATTGGAGAAATCAGAAAGCACGGTCCGGTGGCCCTGAGCAGTAAACTTGGGTTTGTTTTGTTTTGTCTCACAAGGACTCATTCTCGTCAGCCGAGGCGGAACACAAACCTAGAGCACAGGAAGGCAAGAATAACTATCGCAGTTATGCGAAGTGATGTACAAGTATTTATCCTTTTTTTCTACCTACGTGTAAGGTAGTTGTTTATTTATATGTGAAATAAAATGCAGTAATTTATCTTATCTTTATTCCAGGAATGAAGTCATGCTTTTCCTTCCTGAGGCAGCATCCCCCCCTGAATTGTCCCTCCCATTTGGGGCACCCTATGCAGTGAGGCCTGCCATTCAACCCAAACCCTTGAAAATCTAAGAGAACTGTGATCCTGAAAGCTCCCTAACAAAGCCTCTTAATTGTTTTTTCTGGAAAAAAATAATGTTGATATTGTTGATCAAGACATAAGATTGCCTCAGGACACAATTATTGTTTTTTTTTAAATCAGTGATATTGATATAATATCAAGGTCTGTCTGGAAAAAGTCCAGCCATTTTTAATATCGCAAGAATGGTTTACATAACGTTGATGTAACCTGGCAACCAAGGAGAGTGGACTGGAATGGGCACGTGTGAACAATGATAACTTCACTATACTAGTCAGTGGGGGCAGTAGACGCCATTGAGTGAGCAGGTATACTGTGTGGCCAGTCGTATTCAAAATGACTGAGCAAGTAGAGCAATGAATTTGCATTAAATTTTGCATTAAGCTTGACCATTCCTCTGCAGAAATTATTTGGATGATTCAGAAGGCTTTCTGGGACAATGCAATGAGTGCAGCACAAATAAAAGTGTGTCACAAAGGCTTCAAAGGTGGTTGAGAATCTGTTGAAAGTGAACCGCATTCTGGAAGGCCTGCAACAAGCAGAACACCTAAGAATGTTGAACATGTATGGGCTGCAATCAACAGATTGGCTGCTGACAGTACGAGAACTAGAAGCTGATCCCGGGATTCCAAAAACTACTATGTCCGAGATTTTGATGCAAGATCTTGGTATGAAATGTGTCATGGCAAAATTTGTTCCGCAGCTTCTGCTACCAGAGCAAAAGCAACATCATGCTGCAGTTGCTAATGACTTGATTCAAACAGCTACCAATGAACCAGATTTCCTCAAGAAGATCATAACTAGAGATGAATCCTGGGTCTATGGCTCTGATCTGGAAAGGAAAGACCAGTCATCCCAAAGTAAGTCATCTGGTTCTCCATGCTTGAAGAAGGCGTGGCAAAGTCACAGTAACATCAAGACCACGTTAACTGTATGTTTTGATTGGGAAGGTGTTGTCCATTACAAGTATGCCCCTCCAGTCCAAACAGTTAATAAAGAGTACTACCTCAATGTTCTTTGTAAGATGAGCAAGGCCATATGATGAAAATGGCTGTAGCCATAGCAACTGGTGATTGGCAGCTTCATCGCAATAGCACACCCACTCATACATCATGCCTTGTGCAGGGTTTTTTTGGCGAAACATCAAATCACCCAGGTGACTCAGACCCTAGAGCTCAGATTTGGTGCCCTGTAACTTGACTTCTGGCTTTTCCCAAGACTAAAACCACCTTTGAAAGAGAAGAGATTTCAGACCATCAGTGAGATTTAGGAAAATAAAATGGGGCAGCTGATTGCAATTCCAACAAAGGATTTTTCAGAATGTTTTAACAGTAGAAGAGAAGCTGGGAGAACTGTGTGGGGTCCCAAGGCACCTACTTTGAAGAGGATTTAGGTGTTATCATCCTATGTACTATGTTTCATGTATCTTGTATCTTCTTCAATAAATTTCTCTATTTTTCGTATTACATGGCTGGATATTTTCTGGACAGACTTCATGTGTTTGTGTATATACCATAAAGTTCATCATTTTAAGTGTACAATTCAGAGGTGATTCGTATATTCACAAAATTGTGTAACCATCACCAACATCTCATTGGAGAACATCTTTATTACCCCTCGAAAATCTCTACCCTTTAGCAGTCACTGCACAATACCCACAATCCCTCCTTTTCTACCCCTGGCAACCACTAATCTACTTTTTGTCTCTGGATTTC
Source organism: Tonatia bakeri (assembly GCA_004024845.1). Classification (NCBI taxonomy): domain Eukaryota; kingdom Metazoa; phylum Chordata; class Mammalia; order Chiroptera; family Phyllostomidae; genus Tonatia; species Tonatia bakeri. The sequence continues at coordinate 12,854 of PVIA01007939.1, forward strand.
CATATTCTGGATATTTCATATAATGTAATCATACAACAGTATAGCCTTTTGTGTTTGGCTTATTTGACTCCATATAATGTTTTTGAGGTTCAATCATGCCCTAGCATGTATCAGTATTTCATTCCTTTTTTATGGCTGAATAATATTCCATTGTAAGAATACACTACATTTTTTTTTTTCATTTAAAAAAAATTTTATGCTCACCCAAGGACTTGCTCATTGATTTTAAAGAGAGGGGAAGGAAGGGGGAGAGAGAGAGACATCCATCAGTTGCCTTTCATACATGCCTTGACAGGGGACTGAACCTGCAACCTAATCATGAGCCCTGACCAGGAATTAAACCTTCAACCTTCCCATTATGGGATGATGCTCCAACCAGCTGAGCCACACTGGCCAGGGCATGACATTTTCTTTTTTTATCCATTCATCTGTTGATGATATTTGGATTATGTTGACTTTTTGACTACTGTGAACAATGCTGCTGTAAATGCCCATTTACAGTTTTTGTGTAGATATATGTCTCTAGTTCTCTTGGGTATATAGAGAGGAGTAGCCTTGCTGAGTTACATGGCAACTCTACACTGAACAGTTTGAGAAGCTTGCAAACTGTCAAAGTGCTGCACCATTTTACAACCCAGTGGCAGTGTATGAGGGTTCCAATTTCTTCACATCCTCATCAATACTTGTTATTTTCTTTTTTATTTTAACCAGGCTTATGAGTGTGAAGCTGTATCCTGTTGTGGTTTGATTTGCACTCCCCTAACTCCTATAATGTTGAACATCTTCAAGTGCTTGGTATTCATTTGGTTTGTTTGTTTTTTTGTTTTTTTGCTGTGAGCATTCCACCATTTATTGAGACATGACCCATCCAAAAGGAAGTATGTATGTTCAAACAAGGTTTCTCCTCCTCCTTTCACCCTGCTCCTTCCTCCCTTTCCTCCTCCTCCTCCTTCTTCTTCTTCCTCTTCTTCTTCATTTTAATTAATTTTTCCATCATCCTTCTATTCCTCTTAACACATTCGTGGCATAACATATTATCTTCTAGGTCTGAGGATGGAAAAGTGTAGGCCAGTAACAGGAGGAGAAAGATCATCTTGGGGGTGTCAGGCACCCAGGCCTGACTGGCATAGAACTGCAGATGAACCCACCCTTATTTGTCTCCCATAGGAGGTCTGCCATGGACCACACACCACCTGACAGCAGATGTTTGCAGCAGGAAGTTCTCAGCAGGAACAGGAATGGAGCGTGAATTCACAGCCTTAGGCTGCATGGCTCATGCAGAAATTCTTGACCATACTGCCAACATGGCCTCCTGAGCCATAGTTATTATATCAACTATATTGGTCTCTTTCTCTCACTCATCTTACACATTTTGCTACTCCTTGTTCTCTCGGTCACCATCTTGCATTTCCTCAAACAGAGCTGCAATGTGTCCTCCTGTGGTATTCCAGCAATACTCTGTTTTTCTTCAGAGTAAGCATGTCCCTTCAGTGTCACATAAATCTCTATTTTCTTGCCTTCAGTACTCAAATTAATTTGTTGGTACCAGTCCTGCAAAGTATCATGATGTACTTTATTACTTGAAGGAAAACTGATTGGCAAAGAAAGAATTGGTTTGGGACAATCTTTGAATTGTTCATTCATTTGAGGAAGATGAACTCTATTGTTTGTCCCAGACATCCTCAGGTTGGCTTCTGAGGGTGAAGAAACACTTGGTTCCATTTGATGTTCTTCATTATGTTCCTCATTAACTGGAACCAGTGTGCAAATCACACTTTCTTCATCTAATTTATCTTCGAAGAAATCCTTTTCGTTGCTATCCAAACTCAAGCCAGTCATTTCCAGGAACCTCAGAGGAAGGCAAAGCCGACAGTGCCGAGGACACTTGCAGTTTACCCCTTTTAACCTCTTGGTATTCATTTGTATATACTCTTTAAAGAAATGCTTATTCAAATTCCTAGCTTATATTTAAATTGGGCTAATTTGTCTTTTATATTCATTTGTATATACTCTTTAAAGAAATGCTTATTCAAATTCCTAGCTTATATTTAAATTGGGCTAAAACTTAATATTGTTAAGTTTTTCAATTTGTGAACAGGAAACATCCTTACATCTATTTAGGGTTCTTTCTTTCAATGATGTTTGTAATTTTTAGCGTGCAAATCTTTTCACTTCCTTGGTTAAATTTATTCCTAGGTAGTTTATTCTTTTTGATATTACTGTAGTTAAATTATTTTCTTAGTTTCATTTTTGGATCGTTCATTGTTAGTGTATAGAATACAACTAAGTTTTTTTTTCTTTTTGTGTGTGCATTGATCTTATATCCTGCAACTCTGCCAAACTCACTTATTACCATATTTTTCAGACCATAAGACACAACTAGGTTTTAGAGGAGGAAAATAGGAAAAAAATTTTTTGAAGCAGAAAATGTGGTAAAATATTTAATAACATAAATAACGTAATATTTCACCAATGTAAATGTAAACAGAACTCAACAGCAGCACTAACAACCATTATTCCTCCCAAATTTGGAGGAAAAGAGTCCATCTTATAGTCCGAAATTATGGTAGTTCTAATAATTTTTTAGTTGTTTTCTTAGAAATTTCTATATACAAGAATATGTCATTTAAGAATATAGTTTTACTCCTTTTATTTCAGTCTGGATGTTCCGCTTTCTTCTTAATACCTAACAATTCTGGATAGAACTTCCAGTACAGTATTGAACAGAAATGGCAAGAGTAGACATCCGTGTTTTGTTCCTCGTCTTTAAGGAGAAAGCATTCAGTGTAATGTTAGCTGTGGGGTTTTCACAGATGGCTTTTATCAGCTTGAGGAAGTCCTCTTCTCTTTCTAGTTCATTGAATGTTTTTATTAAAAAGGGGTAACTATTATTTTGTGAATAGCCAAAAAGAGGAGATGAATGAAACACCCTGTTAAACAGTGAATATGAGATGCTCTTCCATTTAGTTAATTCCTCATTCTCCATTCAAGTTGCGATTCTTGGCAGCAGCCAACTGGGTCGTCCATAATTTTGTATAAAGAATATGAGATTTCTTCCCTATTGACCTGCATCCAAATCATCTAATCAAGAAAATATTTCGTGAAAATGCTCCTGATTTCTGACTCTAAAAGCCATAAAGAGAGCCTGCATCAGGAATAGCAATTTGGGGGAAGTATCTTTCCAGTTCAAAGAAAGCTCATGCTTCTTAATGGAAAACAAATTCTCTTTAACTAGGACATTTTTTTCAACTTTTCTTTTCTCCAATGGGAGGAACTTAAGGGAAGGAAGGACAGGGGACTGAGAACGAGATTCCTTTATTCTGAGTGGTGGCTTAGTTGACTCTTCGTGTCATCCATGATTGCTCACAAGCATGGCCTTTCTCGTCATCTGACCTCAACAGCACAAGAAAGGAACTTAAAAAGGAGGTACAAAGAGAAGACCTACGCCAGAGATAGGATGACCAGAATCTCCACTCAAAAAGGCAATTCTCTGACTATTGTGCTGTCGTTACATCTGTCACCCTGGGTGTGTGATAAAAGCTGTTTCATCTCATACATTCAGACCGACCCGTTGTTTTGTGAGGCTGTGTTAGGGCTCAGGGATGCAGAGTACTCTGATCAGCCAATGATGCCTGGCAACCCCAGAGGCAGGAGGAGCAGTGGTGTCTTGCCTGGACTATTTCTCCAAAGTAATTGGTAGTACACTTCCTCCCAAAGCTTTATTGTCACAGAGGAAGCAACGATATAAGAAAACACAAGAAAAATATATTTGCTTTTTGTGATCTGGGAGACTTACAGAGTTTGTTACCGGACAGGGGACTAGGCTCAGAGTGGGCCTGCCTAAAACCTTCTAAGTAGCTTGTGAGTTCTTGACTTTGTATAGGAAAGATTTCACAACAGGAGTCCAATGATCTTGAGAGTAGGTTTATTAAAGCTGGGGACAGTGAAACAAGGAAGGGCTAGGGTAGAAGCAGCAACAGGAGCGAGCCTAGGTGGGCTTCTTTGGCTGCCTAGAAACATCAGGAGAAAGAAGTGAACCACTTCAGGGCTGCTGTCAGCTCACTGGAAAGTCAGAGAAAAGGGGGCCTTGGAGATAATCCGGGATGAGCTACTGCTGCCCACGCTCCCCTGCTGGCAAGTCCCATGGGGACTCTTAGAGTTTAAGAGATGCACACATGCGGGGGAAGAAGAAGGGTAAAGGAGACGCACTGGCCTGCTCCTGGGAGGGAGCGAGCTCCCTGGGTTTTTTGCCCTGAGGGTTTTAAAAGTTGGGGGTTTAGGGGAGGTCTTAGGAGAGCATCTCAATGGAATATTCATCAGCTTTATGCTGCTGATGTGTCAAAATGAGATTTATTCCCTTAACTTCATTTGTCCTTGGGTGTGGATGGAACAAATGGTGCTAATTAGATTTCTGCTATGCCCCCTCCACCCCACTGCCCGAATAAGGTGATTTAAGCTATTTACCTTCTGGTTTGGGAGGGGCAGTATCAACCATTTACTCTTAAGTGTCCTTGGTTATGGAAGATAGAATTTGGCAATTTACTAGGTGGCTGTGAACTGCTTGGCCATTTAACTATCTGTCTCAGTGTCCCTATTCCACTTGTCCTGGCTTACTAGCCTGTCTCAGGTCGACTGCCATAATTCTGAAATCCCTTTGTGTTGTGGATACTACTGCTGTGTCCTTCCGACCTGAGAATGACATGGTTTGCAGATCTCAAAAAACATAAGTTTTGAGTCTGTTTCACATACATCTAAAACCATCCCTGGGCAGCTGGTGTGAAAGGAAAGCCAAGCTCTTCTTTTCCTCTCCGAGCCTCCACTTTGCCCTGTTGTAGGCGACACCAGAGGAGAGCCCAGGTTGGGACAGAAACTGAGCAACAATTCCCACCCGGCACCAAGACAGGCTGGAGCCCCCAGACTCACCCCATCGCATGAGCAGGTGCTGTGTGGACACTCAAGCAGTGCTTCCCAGCTGCTGCACCAAGGAAGGAAGTCAGAATGGGTGATGGGAAAAATAGAAATGTCAGGCCATTGCCATGGAACCGGCACATGGAAGTTTTAATGAAGCACCTGCTCTCTAAAGACAGCCAGACATAGGTTCAAGTCTTGGCTGTGTACCTGCAATTTAAAAGGCTTTCAACAATGTTTTATTTAAACTTAGTATTTCCTCACCTGTAAAAATCAAATGATATTAGCACTGACTCACAGGGATAGTGAGGAGTAAATAAAATGGTGTATATAATGAACAGTCAACAGGATGTGTGTGTGTGCATAAAACTTTTGTACACATTTCACCATATTTTATGCATGTAAGACCTGGGGCAGCAATGATAGAAACACTTTTGTGTAGATTGAAGTTTATTCTTTCAAAATCAGGTTTTCTAATCACAATAGAATTGTGTTTTGCTCTATATAATGCACACATTTTGTCCAAATTTTTGAGGGAAAACAAAAGATGCACCTTATACATGGGTAGTACTAACTCCATATCTATATAAATGTTTTTTAATTCTTTTATTTATGTTTAGGCATTCAAAGTGTAACTCTAAAAAGCAATAACAATGTCCTTATGCAAAATAGTACCCTGGAACCTAATAATCAGTTTTGTTTCTAAATATAAATAAATAAAAAATTTGAATTAAAAACTAAGACAAAAGATTTTTTTCCTGAAAGTTCGGGCCAAAAATGAGGGCTTGCATTACACATGGGAGCGCTCTATACACGGCAAAAATACGGTCAACCTGAATCAGGGGAAAGATTCACTTCAGACTAGAGAAGAGTAACACCAATTAAAGGGAGCTGTAGAAGGGGGAAGAAAAGCTGAGAGAAACAGGAAAACACGATTTCTGTTCCCTAGCTATGTGAAGCGTGCTCTCCCGCCGGGCAGTCGGCACGCCAAACGCTAGGATGGCTCGTCGAAACACGAGAAATAATCATGCACAGCAGCAATTTTCTGTGGGGAAGTAAAGAACGGAGTGGCCACTCTCCAAGTCGGGGAGCGCCCCGTTCCTTTACTCCAGTGGGTTTTTTTTGAGAAAGTAGACTTGGTTTGTGGATTCACAGTCTGGCAGAAGGGATCAAAGGGGACAGGTAACTTACAAAGATGCTAACAGAACTCCTGCTGTGATTCTGGGCAGAGATTGGAGTTTTATCATATGAAAAGGACTACATGACTCAAAGGACTAGTTTTGGTTTCCTGTCTGTGTTTTCAAATTCTAAGTTAATAATATCCTCCAGCAAACAGATCTCACAGGATCTTGCATATTCTATGTCCCAGGCCTGATTACCCCGGGGGTCCGCTGTCTCTGGTCTGAGCTGTCCCTTTGGCTATTTGCTTAGCCCTGAGAAGGGCAGGAGACAGAGGCAGCCAGGAGACTTGGATTTCTCACATCTAAGTACAAAGACTCAGGCTCAGAGGGGGCAGGGGTTGATGTCGATCACCTCTTCCTTTCCACAGCCCCTTCATTTCCACAGCCTCATGAGTCTCATTCCAGAGGCCTTTACGTGATCAAAGCCTGTCTTAGGTCCATTCTCCATCTTAGAGAATTGTTACCCGTCATTGGTTAACTGATCAAGCATTAAAGGCCAGGCACAGAACAGATAGCGTTCATGCCAGGGGAATAAGTTTTTGTCTCCTTAGTGGCTCCTGGTCCGGAGGTCTCTCACTCAGCCTAAGTCACAGGGGGTCACAGCTTCCTGAGACCAGGCAGGGCGGTCCCCAACAGCAATGAGCATTGGCCAGAGCACTCTGCACATCTCGGGGCCTGGCTGAGGACTCACAGAGTGGCATCACCGCCTTCCCATTTAAGATGAGAACCTTCAGCTGGTGGAGGGCCCACCGTGGGCCAAGTTTCACCAAGTCCTCACAATATTCGACATGTTCCTCCTGACGCAAAACACTATGAGTAATTACATGGGTTTGCTTGACATGCAACTTCTCCAACTATCTTCAGCATTTGTGAAAGGGTCACTTAGTTGACGTCAGTGGCAACACTGAAAAGATAAAGGGTGAGGGTCCTGTCTTAATGGTCCCCAGCCTAGGCTGAGATAAAACTCCCAGGCTTCAGCTAGAAGGAGCTCTCGCTTTACAATCACACCAGGGTGGACTACCTGAAAACTCAACCTTCAGGCACACTGTGGTTAACTTGACCAAAGACATCTGGGAGAGTCATCGATGGCCTGAAATTATGACCTTAGCATTCTGGCCTGAAACCAGACACCACGGGAACAGCCTTCCTGCCCAGGGCCCTTTGTTTGCTATCCCAGGGGCTTCTTATTTTTCTCTTGGAGCAGTTCAGTGAAAAACACCTCTACGTCCCCAAAGAAACGGCACTGACTTCCCAGCCTAGCAGAAGTTGCTTTTTGGAAAGCAAATACCATCTTGCTCAAATCATGGGAGAAAAGCAATGAATACCTTGATGATGAACAAGTACTGAATAAGTAGATTTATCAGAGCCTTGGACTAAGTATAAAATTTGATGCTTGGGAAAATCATATGCTCACAATTAGCTGGGCTTTCCTGCTGGATACTGTAAAATCACAACACGCTGTCAGGATTCATTTTCAGCCGCTGTCATCAGCAGTGAATAAAGGTTGAAGTGAAATGCAAAACAGATTTACAGGTGCTAACGCAAGTAACATACCAGCGTGAGGCAGGCTCTCTTCTGTTCTCTGAAAAGCCTAGGGAACTTGGATGCCTCCTTTTGTGCTGGGGAGCTGATGACCCAGCAGCAGCCACAGAAGTAGGCCTTGGAAAGGAACTAAAGAAATAAAGAGTCAGTTAGCCTTCCCACCCAAAGATGCCTTTCAAGAAACTATCTGAATTTAGGAACTACAGATTTAGCCTGCCTAATATTTTCCTTTTGTCCTTTCTTCTGCCTCTAGCCATTACATTGTCCTCTAATCTAGGTGTTCAGTTCTATAGGGGATATGACATAATTTTATATAAATCCCTGTGGGGTACAAAATCCTGTACCGGTAAGGTCAAGAGGCCCACACAATGTACACTGGTGTGTCCCATAGGCGCAGAGGATATTATTCACATTCACAGAAGGAAAACCAGCAACTTCATCTATTCATTCTCTTCCTACTGGGGGAAGCTTGAGGCACAGAAAATGGGGGAAATGGGACTATACAGATTTACAAAATTAGGTCAACATTCAAAAAAAGTGAGAAACAGAAAAGCAAGAGAAAAGGTAAAACTGTGTCCATGCACTTTTCAAGAAAATTGTTGTGGACACTTCACTTGGAAACAACTAAACTCAGCCCTTCAGAAGAAAATAAACATAAATTACGGGGTTATATCCATCTCTGAAGCATAAGAGAGTATTAAATGGCTTTGTAAACACTGAGAATTTTACTAGAGTGTAAATCCCTCAGATAACTTGGAAATGCTTTCTTTTAATGAGAGAGAACCAGTGGACACAGATGATAACAAGTACCCTGCTCTTTGGAGAATTTTTTCACTCAGTGAAGAAAGAAGGAGAAGTTGTGGCAGATGGGCTATCAACAGCCCTGGGCCCTTTAGAAATATCCTTATCAATTCAGTTCTTCCCTTAATTTCCTCTCAAAGGGGTATTCTTAATATCCCTTTCCTAACATGTTAACTTATTTCCCAAAACCTATGTGCAATTGTTAAACATGAAACTTTATTGAAAAATAAAAATTTGTTTTTCTATAGGATTATGAAGAATTTTGTGTATATTAAGTGATGGCCTTTAGTTTGGACCCTTAGAAGGTGGAAATAATTTACATGAAATGACCCTAAAGGGATACAAAAACTGACCAGGACAAATACTTCCTTAGGAAATTCACTTGTTGAATAGACTTGAAAAATGTTAACTTCATATCACAGATTGTCAGTAAATTTCAGTGACTTTTAAAAAACATACTCAAACATCATTTTCTGAGGTTTATTTTGAGAGCCACATGTTAAGATTTCTCTAGTCTTTGTCCTCCTTCAAGACCCCGGGCTCTAACCTGAGGTGGGCATCAGCCCCTTGCTTTGTCTCATCCCGTGGGCTTCCTGGGCCTGAAGGAGGAAGGGATGTAAAGGTTCCTCAGTCCTAAAGGAAGAAAGTTGTTTCTGCAAGTGGTTATACTTGCCCCCCATTCTTTAAATAACTTAAAAAATGTTTTTACACTTTAAAGTCCTAAAATCACGGCCGACTAAAAATTTGTGATGCATTGGCATCATGCTAAAAGAGTATAGAAAGGGGTTGAATTTAGTTTTAAATGATAGTTTCACTGGGCAAGTTACCGTGGTGGCAGCAACTTGCTCATGTACAACCTGAGGGGGCCAAAAAATCCATTTAGTTTTTTCAGTAAAATAAAAGACACATTTTTCACTTTCACCAATAGCTTCATTGATTTGGATATTTTGAGTATATAGGCTATCTTCTGCATGGTATAATGTTGATTGTTATCAATTAATGTTTTCATTTGATCGCTATCAACTTCAACTGCTCTATCTAACCACGGAGCGTGGTCTAGCAAGAAATCTCTAGCATGGCACACAACTTCCCAAACCACTTTTCACACATTTGATCAGTCACAGCACTTTCTCCAAACACTGCACCAATCTTTTTTGCATTTCAGTTGCGTTTTCACCTTTCTCAAAATAACAAGGCATAACATGCCAAAAATGTTGCGCATTTGCTTCTATTTTCAATATTAAAATGGCTACAGAAAAATTCACCAATTTTGGTAAGTTTTTTTTTAAATGAACGCTGATATGACAGCTGTCACAACACAGTCCAATACAATTGTTCCAAGTGAAGTTCAAGGCAACTGAGCACTACTACAGCCATCCTGTGAAAAAAGCCAAACGAACTTTTTGGCCAACCCATACACTGCAATATTGTTGTGATAACCAAAATGAAAAATGTTTGTGGAAGGAATCTCACAAGATTTAAAGAGCCATCCAAACAGGAATCGTTAGAGCTACTTGTGAGAGGCAAGTGGTGGGGGCACATCAGGCTCTAACTCTAGAAACAAACACAACTGCTCAGCAAGTTGGGCTCTTCTTTTCGACAGTCAGTGGGCATCTCCGGCTCTTGTCGTGGAGGCCAAGGGTGGTCCCCACAAATAGGGTCTTTTTTTTTTAAAGATTTTATTTATTTATTTTTAGAGAGGGAAGGGAGGGATGGAGAGAGAGAGAGAGAATCATCAATGTGTGGTTGCTGGGGGCCACAGCCTGCAACCCAGGCATGTGCCCTGACTGGGAATCGAACCTGCGATGCCTGGTTCGCAGCCCGCACTCAATCCACTGAGCTATACCAGCCAGGGCTCAAATAGGCTCTTTTTTAGTGATGAAGCTGACACACCGATTTCCAGGGAATGTGCAATTGGTCTATCACTTCAGGTTCTTATGATCTTTTCTTACCATACAAAGTCCGCAGGAGATGGAGGCCTGGGTATCTTTCTCTAGTCCATTCAGCTCATTCTCCTGATTCTTGCCACGGATGTGGCAGGCCTCATAGTCAACTGGTATACACATAAACACACACTATGGCCATCTTTTTGTTAAAGATTGAAATGCTGACATGATGGCTGATAATGAAAGTCACTGCTCTGAACCTCACTGAGTGCTTCTCTGACACGCAGACCTCGTGGCCTCACTCCTGTCCCACCGTCTGGAAAGTGGAGTGACCATGTTACAGTTGGCATCCTTTCTGACAATCAGAACCAGATGGTTAAGATTTTTAATATCATCTATAAGGTGAAAGACCTCAGCATTTGACTCCTGGTCCTTGTTATCCACAGTCCTGCAGTCAGTGTCCTTCCTTCTTATTCTTAGACCTGTCCCTTATGGTTCACCCCTCAAAGGTCCATCCCCACTGTTTGGCCTGCCCTGTTGGCTTCCTCAGTCATCCTCTGTCTATTTGGATTCCAGTGATGAATTAACGTTGGAGGAGAGTAATGGGAAAGAAAGTGAAAGAGGTAAGAGGCAGGGGTTTTCTGTCACCCAAACTCTATAAAAGCCAAAGACTGAGCCACCAAGACCATAAACATTATGTCACTCCAAACAGTGTGTCTTCTTCTTAGTCTTTGGTCACATCTCAAAGCCTCCATTCTATTATCCTGGCCTCACCAGAAAGCAGATTTCAAGAAAGGATAATGAAGACAAAAGAATTGACACTTGGAATAAAAATTTGTTTTCCCATGGAACTGTGAAAGTTTTTGTATAAATCACTGAATTTGGGACATTTAGCCTTAGAGCTATCAACAAGGAATGTCCCTAAAGAAAAAAAAACAAAACACCACTGTTGAAATACAAAACCTGCTGTGGTTCCCCTTGTATGTGCAAAACAAATAATATACTGGCAAGTTTCATGTTCAAATGAATACTTCAAAGTGTATTAACCCAGATACACTTGGTTTCTACTAGAAGAATAATTATATTTTCATCAGACATTTTTCTTAAGTTATTGAAATATTCTTTCCCACTTCTCCTTAGTCTAAAAGCCAAGGACAGTCTGGGAGAAAACACTTGCAAAACATATAATTGTTAAAGGAAAGGCAAACAAACCACCCAAATAGAAAAAAGAGCCAAGGGATATAAGTAGTTAATTCACAGAAAGGAATACAAATGGCCAATGAACACTTGAAGAGATACTCAGCCTTACCAGTAGTCAGAAACAAACAGGTTAAAAGAAAAATGAGATAGTTTCTGCCCACCTGATCAGCAAAAATTAAAAAGATTGTTCATCTCACATGTTGGCATGCTGAAGACTCCCTTCCCACCCACCACAGAGTGCACATTGATAATTTTTTGTTAGTAAATGCTGAATTGTGAGACAGATGAATTACTTTACAGCCACAAAGAAATACCTGCAGCATTTACAATAACAGGGCTGGCAAGACACAGAGGTATGAAAGCATCTCCTACCTGGGTACTTCTATCAGGGGTAGCAAGAGTCAGAAGGTAACATAAGGTGGAGTGTGAGGATCACCAAAAATGAATGAGTCAAAGAGTATGGTAAGACAGAGTTAGCAGAAGGATGAGCCTTCAAATGACCAAGGTTGGGTGTGGGATCCTAATGGGACTACTCCCAGGGGCTGGAGAGGGATTCCTGGGCTGCAATCAGCTCACACAGTTTAGTTCTTTGCACCCCCATGTCCATGTGGCAGCAGCTGCCTGAGACTATTAGGTTTGCTGCAGCGTCACCCATTATGTTACTGACCATTATGTCAGTTGACTCCTGTTAAAAGCTTCAATATGTTTGTCCCACCTCTTCTAGATTAAATCCACCTTGTTTGTAGTACAAGAGAACAGGGTTGTTAGATCAGGGGTGTGCGCTGATTTCTTCCATCTTCCCCACCCCCTTCCCTGGACTTGCACGTTTGGGAAAGTAGCTGGACCCATGTGGAGCCCAGAGGGTAAAATAATTCTCCAAATAGAGAGGTAGAGAACCATTCTTTTTCTTTCTTTCTTTTATTTAAAGATTTCATTTATCTATTTTCAGAGAGAGGGGAAGAGAAAGAGAAAGAGAGGGAAAGAAACATCAATGTGTGGTTGACTCTTGCATGCCCCCTACTGGGGACCTGGCCCAAACCCAGGCATGTGCCCTGACTGAGAATCAAATTGGAGACCCTTTGGTTCGCAGGACAGCACTCAATCCACTGAACCACACCATCCGGGGCTGCAGAGACCCATTCTTGTGGCTATCCCAAGGCCATCACTAAGACCATCCTGAGGAACAAGTGGATGCCACACCAGTGAGGGAGGCAGAGCTATTAATGGCTGGATGGCCCCATGGTGATGGTTGAGACATTCCTGGTTGGCCAGAAAAGGCTAAACAAGGGGAACTTTAAACTTTATTTTATGTTTAAATATAATTTTGATTATATCTCTGTGGAGTCCTGTGAGGTTTACAGGACACTGGTCTTTTTCTTCCAGAAGTTTGTCATCTAGTCCCAGAAACAAATACAAACTCAGTGGATGGCATCTCTACCCTTCCCATTGCTCAGTCCAAAAATTCTCTATCTCATCTTTGTCTCTTCTCTTCCTCCCACACCGGCCTCTGATCCATCAGCAAATTTTCAGAATAGGTCCCGTCTGGCGTCTTCTCACCACTGTCTCTGCCACCACTCTGCTCTGTGCACCTACGCAGAGTCACTGCTACTGCTTCCTACCTGGTCTCCCTGCTGCTGCCCTCACCCACTTCAGCCTCGTCTCAACACCACAGCCGGGCGGTCCTCAGACATCAGGCCACGCCGGTCCTGCTTCTAATATCCTGCAGTGGCTCGTTTCAGAGTAAAATCAAGATCTCCACAGTGGCCGAGGAGCCTCTACATAATCTGTGCCTTCCCATGATCCCCATGGCCTCATCTTCAGCACCAGCCTCACCCACACTCATGGCTGAACTGCTGTTCACAGTCCACCCTCCCCTCCTGCTTTCTCACTCTTTCCTCAGGAGCTCTGTGTCCTGTGTTCTGCCTGCTTGGGTCACGCCTTGCTCTTGACTAACCCCACTTTCCTTTTATAACTCTTTACCTAAAAGCCACCTTCTCGATGAAGTGACCCAGAGCCCCACACATAAAATTTCAGATGACCTTCTCCTGATCTTCCCTATTATGCTTTATTTTTTCCACAGGACCTCACATACTATATATTTTACTTATTTATTATGTTTATCCTCCACCTAGTAGAATGTAAGCTCCAGTGAACAGAGATTTTTTGTTTGCTTTATTCCCTGGTATAACACAGAAGGTTTGGAATGAAAGAATGAATGAATGATGACAAAGGCCATGTTTAAATGTTGAGTATGTAGTATAGATTAGAGCTAAAGAAACGAACAAAATGGAACTCTCACATTTTCTTAAATAAATATACGAGCATATCACCAAGGTGCCAGAGGACTTAATTTGAGGAACATGTCCTTTGGGGTTAAACTCAGACAATTTAAGGACAAGTGTGTGCAATTTAAAGACAGCATCCTTCAAAAATATAAACAATACCCAACTTTTCTGACCCTCTCCTGAACTTTGGCATTTGATTATCCAAGCAATTGACTGGCTCTTTAGGATTAGGTATTTTGAATTATACTTCAGTAACTTGTAACTGCTTTTATTTACTGTAGTGATTATTTAAGGACAATAAAATAAAATACAAACATATTAAGTATGCATTAAGTACTACTTAACAGTAGATGCAAATGCTGATGCAAATGCTGTCAGATCTAAAGACTCAAGTCATGTATTTTCCAGCTGTTTTAAGTCTGGGAGCTGAGTGGAATCTGTCCTGAAAACTGTTCCTATAAAAAATATTAACATCCACTGGGAATACTCAGGTTGGCTCCAAACTGGCTAATCTCAGTGTTGCTGCTCCAGGAAAAACTTTTCCATAATTACAGGAGATTGCAACTATGGAAAAATGAAAGGCAGGAGAAATGGGGAAGTAGATATTCTGGAAATGTAATCTTAGTTAGAGAGGGAGAAACCAATGGACAGAGAAAGCAAAGCTATCTTCTCTCATCCACAAACCCAAATCAGTCCTGGTATCTCATTCTGTGAATATCTGAAATAGAGATAGTAATTGCTCACATTTTGAATTTGAATAAAATTACCTTTTGTGGTTTCTGGCAATCCTGATTTGTTTAGGGTTTCTGCACATGAGTGCATATTTATGTAAAATTCTTTTACTGTATTCAGGATTTTGATGCATATTTTAACATTGTTTATTTTTCCTGTTTAAAAGAAATACGTGCTCATTCATTATAGAGAATTTGTACTTAAAAGGTACAAAGAAAAAATAAAATCACCTGTAATCTCACCAAATCATTAACATTTTGATATTGTTTCTTTTCAGAAAAGTCTGTGCTTGTATAGTGACTCCAACCCTCCATTCAGATTATCAAGAGGTTGTCCTTCCTCTCTACCCAGGGAACTCTAAACCTTCTTGACATGACCAAGAGGTCAGCCCCCTTTGTTTACCATGTCTTCATGGGCAGAAAACCAGGACTTTTAACCATCAGCTAAAGGGCTCCTCCAGAGGGAGAGCTGCTTTTGCTGCAGCCATATTCAGGAAACCCAGAGCCTGGCCAGCACACATAGCAGACACTGAAGATAGCAAGGCAGGGCCCTCAGTCAAGTAGGAGAGTCTGGTGGTCTACAACACCCACCTCCACAGGAAACGCAAGCGTCCCTACCCCGGTCACTGCCATTTGGGTGGATGTTTCTCTGGAGGAGGACTCAGAAGTAAGGGAAACCACTTTTCTGGTAATGCTGTGCAGGCCATGGAACTGCAGGCTGGCCTTCCCTTGCTGTCACGTCACTGGTTCGATTGACCTCCCAGCCATGAGGGACACCGGGTTTCTGTCCAGGATGTCCATGTGCTGAAGTGGTTGGGTCAGGAGGGGGCTGGCATTAGCCACACATTGTGCCTCAGACCAGACTTTTCCTAGAACAGTCACAACCCTGGTATTGGGCTCAGTCCCACCATCGGCCAGTCTGAGCACAGCCTTATTTGTGCCAGGATATCACTGGAGCTTTGCAGTAGAAATACCAGCTCCCTGAAAATCAGATGGTGCCATGAGCGATTATATCACTGGAATGAAAGGTGGATGCTTTTCCCTTTGCCTGGTAAATATCACTGACTCCTAGTTTACTGTAGCATCAACCAGTCTCGTCCGTTCTCCATCTTAACTGAAGTGATTCCCATGGATTGTTGAAGCGGAGTTACCGTAAATTGTTTTTTACTTATTAAAAAGCACTATCAAAGGCCACATTATAATTAGATAGCAATTTTTAAATCACCAAAGATCAAGCAATGAGTGGTTGTCATGGTCAGCACCGTCACTTCATCATGGTGCTCAGCCACAGCTAACTGACAACGTTATAGTGTCCCCACTGTGCGATCATTCATTCCTAGCAGATAAAAACTTGGAACATAAACAAATTATACTTACATAAATACTGAACAAAAAAAATTAACTACATTTTGAAATACATACAAATTAAAAACAAAAGATGATATAAAAATATATGTATAGACACCTATATGTATCAAAATATATATGGGTACATTTTTGTACATGCATATGAATATACAAGCTCCAATTTTCCTTTCTACTTTTCAGAGGATATTTATACATGATCATTTTTGAAAACTATTGGCTAAAGTGGCTAAAGAATATATATTTTTTGCCTGTAAATAGGTGACAACTGCACATGAACATTACTGACATAGAGAGAAGAGAGTAAGTATATAGAGAACATTAAACCATTCCTGCAAACAGCAACCAATACCCATGAATAAATAAACAAATAAAATATGTACAAAGCTGAGGTACAATTGTTTATTTCATACCTAGAGGTTCTATAGAAGAAAAAAGGTAGGGGAAAAATTTTTTTTGTTCAGGAAAATCAGGATGGTTCAAGAAATATGTGAAAGGAAGAGGGGAAGTCTGGACAAAGCATAGGTGGGATGAAATCCCTGGCAAGAGAGAGTGTGGGTGAAGACTTGGTCTTGTGAGTGAAAAACCACATGAAAGCCTAACGCAAACACCAGATGGCCTGAGAAGGAGAGAGTGATTTCATAAGTCTTAGGAAGAGACAGGGCATTTGCAGAATGCTTACATTCTATAAGCTTGCTAGAATATTGAGGGAAAAATCAACTTTCAATCTATATTTCCTCTTTATAGAGTTCCTTCCAATAATACTGCTTCCAATCAATTCTTTCAGAAAGAATAGATGTAGATTTGTTATTCAAGGAAGTTAGAAAGATTCCCTTGGTGCCTTCCTCCCTTTAAAGGGAATACTTATCTTGGGAATAAAAGAGCACGGGCATCATGGCATGTAACTCATCCATAACTGGGCAAGAAACTTGCATTTGTACAATGGGGATGGTCAACATGACAAGTGGTTTTTTGGGCAATAGTTGGGAACAAGGTTGAAAATTCCAACTCAATTTTTGTCTACCCTAAACTTAAAATGTACATCTTTCCTCTTAGTGCTATTTGTCCTTCATCTTTGGTCCC
Organism: Tonatia bakeri; assembly: GCA_004024845.1. Taxonomy (NCBI): domain Eukaryota; kingdom Metazoa; phylum Chordata; class Mammalia; order Chiroptera; family Phyllostomidae; genus Tonatia; species Tonatia bakeri. Next base: position 29,836 of record PVIA01007939.1, read on the forward strand.
CAGTGAAGATGCCTATCCCGTTATCCTAAGAGGTTCTTGAACATTATTCCCTGAGGCATTGCTCCTTCTCTCCAGTTCTGTCCTTCCTCTTTCCCTCCCCAGCAGAGTCCATCTAAGATGGTGACCTGCCCTGGACTTTGCTGACCCTCCAGAAAAGATGGAAGAAGGGCTCAGTTCCACTGACACACATGGACCCATCAAACTTCTGGGAGTTTTTCTGAAATGTTTACACTGTAGACACTGGGAGCACACTGACTTTCCCTCTTCAAGTGTCTAGCTTTTTCTTTTCCTGTTTGGTGGCTATTGCCTCCTTCTCATTCCCTGACTTAGGTCAAGATGAATGAGTTTTCCACCATCTGAATCTCTGAGGTTTTGAACCTCAATCTATATCTGGGCTACTTCTTTGGAGTTTTCAGAGGCTCATTAACCTGAACGTGACTGGTCTTCCACAGTTCTGTATCCTCGTGAGTTGTAAGAGTCCTCTGAAAGCCTCTTCATGTGCTAATAGCCACCTCATTGTACTTCTCCTGTATATACTTTGCAGATAGGAGATCAAATGGCAGACACTGTGGACAAATTTTACCAAGCAGAGAAAAGAATATGTTATATAGGAATTAGTGATGCATTTGTTCATTTTACTCTATAGAACACACCTTCCTACATGGGACTTCTCTGCATTCTTCAAAGACATCTTAGGAGGACTTTCAGCCCTTGGTCTTAGCTTACATATAGAACAACTAAGAGAGTGGTCTGAGTAACCAGTTTCCAATATGGCAGGGTCTGGAGATTTGGAGAGGTGTTCTTCACCTATCACAGCCCTTAAAATGATATTAATATAGATTTTCTCTTAACATTATAGTGAAAATATATTCCAAAGAATATATTTCAAGTCTATAATTGGGATCTAGGGTATGACATGAAGGGACAGAATATGTTATGCTAAAAAAATGCTCAATGAATGTCTTTATTCTTAAAATATAAAAAAAAAAATCCTTCAAGTGGAATCCTTCACAATGGTATCAGTCATTCTCAACTCAGTATGAATTAGTCTTATTATAAAATCACTTTGCTTTCAACTAGTTGCAATAAGGGAAAGAATGTTTGTTTTAAAATGAAGAAAAGGTAATCCTGAGGCATGGATCTTTGTCCCCAGCAGGCTTGACCTGGCAGAGAGTATGGACATCTGGATGTAGATAATGGTTGGGAGGTCAGGACGAAGGATTTTCCAATGTGGGAAGATGGAGCCTTCACTCCTATAGACTACACTGTCTGGAAAGTAGAAAAAGCAGTCACTGTGGCGCTTCTGAGGTACCAGTGGAGGTGCTCAGGATAAGGCCCCGTGTCTTTCTCCTCCATGGTCTTGGCCAAAAGCACCGACTTCTGAAGAGTCTCAGTGCTTTAGACTTCCTGGTTGGAAGTGACGGCCTGTTGTGGACAAAAGCCAAAAACAAACAACATAAAAACAAACCTAAGAGGCCACTTACTGAGGGAGCTAGACAGCTAGCCAACACCTCCACAAACTAATAGTAGCTTAACAGACTTCTTAAAATCACGTTTTTTGGGGTAGGAGGAGGGTTATTTAATAAAGTTAAAAACACAATGCCATTTTACAAGGCATTTTTTTCTTCAGCTGTGTCATTTACTGTTTAGCTTAAGGCAAAAAAGTCTTTTATACTCTTGCCAAAAGGAGAAGTAGGGGGAGGACTAAGAAGGAATGTTATATTTTGGATTCTTCTCTGGATAACCCGAAATGAAAGAGTTGGCAGAATGATATGGAAATAATGGCAGATAGTCCTGCTGGCCCCATATTAGACTCTATCTTGAAAAAGTTGTTTATTAGATTATACAGGGCTCTTAAAAACTCAAAGAACTCTTACTTTGACAAAACATTTTTCCATCATCTGGTTAGGATTCTTGGGCCAGTTAGCTCAGATCTGCTATTTCCTCCCCATGTGTTCTGCAAACCATGGGAGGAGAGGCTCATTATTTTTCAGGAGTCAGGAATGAGATGCAATTATGGGGTCTGTGCACAGGATGGATGATATCTTTCCCCAAGCCAGCCAGCCAGCATAGAAGGCTGCTTGTCTGCATTCAGGGACCGCTGATTGAATCTAGCCTGGAATATCCTATAAGGGCCTTATCAGCCAGCTCTTCTCATCTGTTTATTTAGAAAGGAGCCATTGTGTGATGTGGTTATTCCAATGAGGCCTGCAGAGCAAGTGCTGCCTTTGACGTGATGAATTGGCAGTGTGCACGTGTCCACACGCACAGCGTCCCAGAGGCCCACCTGTCTGGCTCAGATGGGGGCGTCTCTGAAAAATCAAGCAAATAGATTTGAAGCTGGCGAAAGAATTTGCTGTCTTCAGTCTTAAGCCATCATATTTTGGGGGGGGGGACAGTTTATACTCAGAAATCCAGTGTGGTGGAATGCTGGAATAACAGCAATTTTTGGTAATTTGCCTGGGTTTGCATTTGTGCTTTCTTTGGCCTAATCTGCTTAATTGAGACCTGAACTCTGGCTGGCTGCCAACATCCACAGAGCATGTGGGCACCAGATTGATTTACCTCTATTTCTGTCGACTGAAAAATGACATTCCTCCCTCTCTGCTAGCCTCTCTCCCTGGGGAAAGTCAGATATTGAAACAACGTGCCTGAAAGTAAATTAAAACTTGAAATAAATAAAGACGGGGAGTGAAAGTATCTATTTTCACACTTATCCCTAATTCTCTAAAGACTGAGATGTGTTAACAAACATCCCATTGAAAAAGGAAATCAATAGTGAGCAAGAACTGATTGTTATTGACCAGAAGAGGGTTTGCTGTGGAAGAAACACTCAAGCACTCATTGACATACCTGCTGTGCAGCCCCGGTGTTCAGGCAGCAGTAGCAGCTGCAGAGAGAGTCCTTCAGCCTCACTTGACTCCAGAAAAGAAGAGACAAGTGTCACACGAGACAGTGTGAAAGATCTATTTGAGAGATGCCAGCAAGGTGCTCAGAGAGGAAGTTCATTTTGTTCTGGAAGCTGGGGAAGGAATATTCGTGGAGAAGGACCCTTCTGAGCCAAAGCTTCCCCCCGTGCACAGCAGCCATAGACACCTGCACAGCACAAGCAGCACCAAGTGGAACACTGCATCCACTTCCCAGAGAGTCAGAACACACTGTGCATGTGTACATATGTGTTTATATGTGTGCATGCATGTTCATATATACATACAGAGAGAAATCATTGGGGGGTTAATACTATCTTTAAAATTGTCTCTCTTTTAAATCATCAAGGCATTGTGATTAAAAAAATATTTGCCAAGGAAATATATATATATATATATATATATATATATATATATATATATATTCAATAATTTGTATAAGTTAACTGTACTTAAATATATGTACTATAAATTACATGCATTTAACTATATATTATATATATAAATATACATATATAGGCCACAAATGGTCAGGTTTGTATATTTTTATTGACAGAATACACATAATATTTTAGTGTCTATGGCTATAGGCATTAGGGAAACTGTTAACTTTCTGTTTACATTACATTTAGCATATTTTTTCTTTCAGCAACACTACTACAGGTGTGATCAGCTTTACTTTCAAATACTGTGGCTGGAAATACGGGTGGAGCGTTCATGTTTCTTGACTTATGCAGAGGTGATATTGTTTGATCTGCATTACATAGTGTACTCTATTGCTTGGCAGGAAATTCCCTCAGGCCAGTGGAAGAGCCTCCTTAGGCTGCATGCCAAGCAAGAGCCACCTGAGTTTCTCAGCCTGGGGTACCACCGTCTGCTGAGAGAACAGTCTGCCCTGAGGTTAACGTTTCATGTTTATGCTTTATGCTTTAAGCCTAAACCAGTAAAGCAGAAAGGAGATCATGAAAATCAGTGGAAATTAATAACATAGAAAACAATTATATAAATAAAATTTATACATAAGTGTGGATTATCTATTTCTACTTGCTGTTTTGGTTAGTGTTAGCGCAACATATCTTTTTTCCATCCATTTTCCTTTAATCAATGTATCTTTATAGTTGCATAAATAAGACATATATTCAATTGTATTGCATTGTATACAACATTGTATCGTATATGCAGAATATACTTGGGTCTATTTACGAATAAACAATGATATCATAAGGAGACTTGAGAAAGACAAATGTAGGTTATTTGAAAAGACAATAAGACAAACCTCTCATAAGAATGAACAAAAATTTTATTTAAGAAAAAGAATAGAAGATCGGAGTTCTACTCTCAGCCAAGACAGAGTATCAGGAACAGGATCTACACAACAACCTGAAACCACAAACACACACAACAGAAAAAATATATGAAAACATGGTTTTCAATACCCTGAAATGCAAGGCAGTGACCACTGAGAAATGGGCAAAATCAGATAAGACCTAGGATTTCTGCCTTGCAAGAAATTCCAGTCCACAGTGTGAGGATGGAGAGCGTAGGACAGTACCCAGACTGAGGAGCCAAAGCTAAAACCCTGGAGGGACCGAGGTGGCTGGAGTTTGCTGGGCAGCATACAGGGGAGGGGAGCTGCAGAGAGAAAGAACACAAGGGATCTATCTGTAAAGGTTTCCCTTCATGTGTTCAACAGAGTAGAGAGCAGTGCATGAACGTGAGACTACTTGAGTTTGAGGTAGGACCTTTCCAAAAGACTCACGAAGAATGGTTTTCTGCTTGTTTCCACCACCATACAGGAAAACATCATAATTCATCCAGCACTGGAGAGAATATTCAGAAGTGGGGTAATTAGTGCCAGACTAAACACTGCTTTGGTCCCTCCTAACAAATCTTAAAATCAAGTCCTAAAAGGATCAAAATGTCTCCAAGTAACTCAACAGCATCCCAGAAAAAAAGGTCAAGAATATTTAAAAGAATGCTCGAAAAATATCCAGTACCCCAAAAGCTACAATTCATCATGTCTTATATCAAATCAAAAATTAACAGGAATATAAAGAAGCAAGAAAATGTAAAACATAATGAGGAGAAAAATCAGTCAAAAGATTGTACATGGCAAAGGAAAGACTGGGTGAACTTAGCAAGAGTCACTGTGAAGAAAAAGAGAAAACAATAAAAATGAAAGGAACAAAGAGAGCACTTGAGATCATATCAAGTGGCCCAACATACACATAACTGAAGTTTCTAAAGCAGTTGGGGAGAATTTGAAGAAATACTGTCTAAAATTTTTCCAAATAAATAAAAATCTATAAACTCACATATCCAAGAATCTCAATGAACCTGAAGCAAAACAAACCTGAAGAAAACCACACAAAAATATAACAGATAAAATAGCTCATAAAATATGTGAAAAAGTAGATTCTGAAAAGATATTTTCATTGAAAATAATATAAGCAAGAAGACAGTGGTGTCAACCTGGTCTGTCAGCAATAATACTTTTTAAAATGAAGAAAATAATTTTTAAATACACAAAAGCTAAAAATTATTACCAGCACCTTCAGTCAGAAGGAAAATGATAGAAGTATAAATCTACAAAAGAATAGAGAGCACCATAAATTAATTATAACTATGTGTATTAATGTATACTATTTATCTTATTATTTAAATTTCATTAAAATACCATTGACTATTTAAACAAAAAAATTACAAAATCATGTGGGGTATATTGGTAGAAGTAAAATGTATGACAGCAATTACGGGAGGGCAGAAGTGGAAGTACACCATGATAGAGTTCTTCTATTGCACGTAAAGTAACATACCATCACTGAAACGTAGACTGTGGTGAGTTAAAGATGTGCACTGTAAACCCTAAAGCAACCACTAAAATGGCAAAACAAAGTTATAACTGAGAAGCCAACAAAAAAGATAAAGTGAAATAAAAAATACAAAAAAAAGCAAAAAAATGAGGAAAAGGGGAACAAAAATAGGACAAATAGAAATCCAACAGCAAAATGGTAGATTTTAATTTAACCCGTATTAATAACCACACAAAATGAAAACAGCCTAAATGCCCTAATTAAAAAGCAAAAATTGCTAATTTGATAAAAAATTAAGACTCAAGTATATTCTGTATATAAGATATAACATTATATATAATACCATATATGTCTTATTTATGTAAATAAAAAGATACATTGACTAAAAAAAGTAGATTGAAAAGATATACTATGCTAACACTAACCAAAACTTCAAATAGAAATAGATAAGCCACAGTTACAATTGGAGATGTGGATATCTCTCCTTCACCAATTAATAGAACACTTAGATAAAAAATCAGTAATGAAATAGAAGACTTGAACAGCACCATCAACTAACTTGTCCTAATTGACATTTACAGACCAATCACTCAATACTAGTAGAAAATACATTCTTTTAAGTGTTTAGGGAACAATCACCAAGATAGACCGTATTGTGGGACATAAATCAAGTCTCAACATAAAGACATGCAGTCATACAAAATCTTACCTCTGGCTACAGGGGAATCAAATTAAAAATAAATACCAAAAGTTTCTGTGGGGAAAATGATAGAAATAACAGCATAATTTCATGTCCTTTTGAAATTTAAAAGGTAATAAGGCATGACCCATGGAAGACATAACTGATAAGCTGAACTTTATTAAAATTAAACATTTTTGCTACTTTAAAAACATTGTCAAGAGAATAAAAACACAAGCCACTGACTGGGAGAAAGTATTTGTAAAAGACATATCTTATAAAGAACTGTTATCCAAAATACACAAGGAACTCTTAAAACCCAACAATGAGTAAACAAACCACCCAATTAAAAAATGAACCAAAGACCTTAAGGCACACTTCACTAAAGAAGATATACAAATGACAAATCAGTGTATGAAAAGATGCTCCACATCATACGTCATCAGAGAAATAGAAATTAAAACAACCATGAGGTACCACAACACACCTATCACAATGGTCAAACTCCAGAACACTGGCGGCAGCAAATGCTGCTGAGCATGTGGAGCCAGTGGAACTCCAATTCATTGCTGGTGGCAATGCACAATGGGACAGCACTTTGGAAGACAGGCAGTAGTTTACAAAATGAAACACATTCTTACCATATGATCCAGTAATCATGCTCCTTGGTATTTACTCAAAAGAGCCCAAAATTTATGTCCACACAAAAACCTACACATAGATGTTTATAGCAACTTTACTCATGATTGCCAAAATTGGAGGCAACTAAGATGTTCTTCAGCAGGTAAATGGATAAACTATGGTACATCTAGACAATAAAATATTATTCAGTGCTAAGAAGAAATTAGCTATCAGGCAACACAAATTATGGAGGAGTCTTCAATTCATATTACTAAGTGGAAGAAGCTAATCTGAAAAGGCTACACACTCTGTGATTCCAACTGCATGGCATTCTGGAAAAGGCAAAACTATGGAGACAATAAAAATGTCAGTGATTGCCAGTGGCAAGGGGAAGGGAGGGGTGAATAGGCAGGACACAGATTTTTAGGGCATAGAACTACTCTCGATAAACTATCATGGTAGATACCTGTCATGTATTTCTCTAACCCAAGAGACTGTACATACAATGCCAAGGATGAACCCTAATGTAAATTATGCACTTTGAAATAATGATGTGTAAATATAGGCTCATCGACTGTAACAAATGTTCCACTCCAGTGCAAGACATTGATAACAGGGGAGGCTATGCATGTGTGGGGGAAGGGGTACATGACAATTGTACCTTTCTCTCAATCTTGCTGTGAACTGCTCTAAAAGAAAAAGAAAGTAAAAAAGTAAGTAATGAGTTATTAGAACAATTTTAAAACAGCAAATATGAAAATTTAAATTAAAAAATTTCTAGAAAAATAGTCTTAATAGAAATAGAATAGCTGTTTAAAGAATGAAATCAATATTTTAAAAACTTTCTTCAAAAGTTGTTCAGATTAAATGGTTTTATAATAAAATTAGTCAAGCATTCAAGAAACAAATAATTTTAATAAACATATACTATTTCTATAGAAAGAAGAGCCTTCCTGTAATTCACTTCATGAGCACTGTGCAATGTCAATACCAATGAGATAAGGACAGTACAAAAAAGCCTAGTATAAGCCAATTACACTAGATCTATTACTATTTGTAAAAGATATCATGCTCAAGTAAACCCCCAAAAAACAAATGCATATATGAAAATGTGATTTATGACAGAGTTCAGTGAGTAAAAGGATGGGCTTTTCAATAAATAATATCTATAAAGTTAATCCCAAGGTTGGCTTAACATTCAAACACTAATCAAAGCAAAGAAAAAGTTACAGTAAAAGAAGGCAGATCTGTGGTTTACTGGGGCTGGGTGAGGGTGGTCATTGATTGTAAAGGGGCACAAGAAAACTGTGGTGATTAAGAGGTTATAAATTCTGTTTGACATGTTGCTTGCATACATTTAAACAAAACTTATTGAACTGTGTACTTTAAAAGGATACATTTTATTATATATAAAATCTCAATAAACCTGTTTAAAAAATATTAACCAAAATGATAAATCCCTTTAACAAATTAAAAGAAAAAAACATATATTCATCTTAATAAAGATCTAATAGAGTAAAACTGATAAAATTGAACATCTTTTATAACAAAATCTCTTAAACTAGAAATAGATGTAGATTTCTTAACCTCATAAAGGATATCTACAAAACAATTACAATAAGCATACTTGATTATGAAAAGCCAAAGTAAGATTATTAAACAAAAAAAACCCAAAGGTCAGATTATGGTAAAAATTAGAGATCTTAAAAGAATGTAGCAAGGCAAAGAAAAGAAATAAAATCTGTAAAGATTGTAAAGGAAGAAATAAAACTCTCATTATTTGCATAGGACATGTTTATATAGAAAATTCAACAGAAACCATAGATAAACTCTTAGAAATAATAAAGGAGATGATCATGACATTTTATTGAATGAAGCCATAAAATAAATTAATGATAACATAAATATATTTATAGGTGAAACATAAGAAAATATAGCAAATTACCCAAATTGATATATGAATCAATAAAATTTCAGTCTTTTTTTTTGTTGGTACATGGTAAGTTAATTGCAAAATACATGTGAAAACACCCAAAGACAAGAATATTCAAAACATCCCTAAATGAAAAGAAAGGCTGGGAGGGAGAAGAGTATTTGACTAATTACTGTAAAATTATAGAATTGAAACAGTGGGGTAGCTTTGGAGATGCATATATTAAAATTTGAGACTTCTGGCCAAGATGTAGGCAGAGGTAGATACACTGTGCCTCCTCACACAACCAAAAGAAGGACAACGACAAATTTAAACACAAAGTCAACCAGAACTGACAGAAAATTGAACTGTATGAAAGTCTGACAGTCAAGTAGTTAAAGAAGAAACATTTATCCAGACTGGTAGGAGGGTCAGAGACAGGCAGCCAGGCAGAAAGGACTCTCAGCAATGTGGTAGCTGGTGGGCCAGGTGAGGCAGGTGATCCCACATTTGTGTGCAGATGTAACAGTCACACCAAGAAAAAAAATGGTCCAAATGAAAGAACGGATCAAAGCTCCAGAAAACATACAACTAAGCAATGAAGAGATAGCCAGCCTATCAGATACAGAGTTCACAACACTGGTAATCAGGATGCTCACAGAATTGGTTGAGTATGGTCACAAAATAGAGGAAAAGATGAAGGCTATGAAAAGTGAAATAAAGGAAAATGTACAGAGAACCAACAGTGAAGAGAAGGAAACCGGAACTCAAAGCAATGGCTTGGACCAGAAGGAAGAAAGAAACTTTCAACCAGAACAAAAATGGTAGAAACAAGAATTCAAAAAAATGAGGAGAGGCTTGGGAACCTTCAGGACAACTTTAAATGCTCCAACATCCAAATCACAGGGGTGCCAGAAGGAGAAGAGGAAGAGTAAGAAACTGAAAACTTATTTGAAAAAAATAGTTAAGGAGAACTTCCCCAATCTGGCAAAGGAAATAGACTTCCAGGAAGTCCAGGAAGCTCAGAGAGTCCCAAAGCAGTTGGACTCAAGGAAGCACACACCAAAGCACATCATAATTACATTACCCAAGATTAAAAATAAGGAGAGAATCTTAAAAGCAGCAAGAGAAAAGAAGACAGTCACCTACAAAGGAGTTCCGTAAGACTGTCAGCTGATTTCTCAAAAGAAAACTTACAGGTAAGAAGGGGCTGAAAAGAAGTATTCTAAGTCATGAAAGGCAAGGGCTTATATCCAATATTATTTTATCTAGCAAAGCTTTCATTTAGAATGGAAGGGCAGATAAATTGATTCCAAGATAAGGTCAAGTTAAAGGAGTTCATCATCAACAAGCCCTTATTTTATGAAATGTTAAATAAAGGGACTTATCTAAGAAAAAGAAGAAGATAAAAAATATGAACAGTAAAATGACAACAAACTCACAGCTATTAACAACTGAACCTAAAAAAAAAACAAAAACAAACTAAGCAAACAACTAGAACAGGTACATAATCACAGAAATGAAGATCACATGGAGGGTTATCATTGGGGAAGGGGAGACGGGGATTGGGGAAAAGGTACAGGGAATGAGTAGCATAAGTGGTAGGTAAAAAATAGACAGGGGGAGGTTAAGTATAGCATAGGAAATGTAGAAGCCAAAGAACTTACATGTTCGACCCATGGACATGAATGAACTAAGGCAGGGGGAATGCTGGTGGGAGGGGGTGTGCAGGGTGGAGGGGATTAAAGGGGGGGGATGGGACAACTGTAACAGCATAATCAATAAAATGTATGTTAAAAAGCAACAAAATAAATAAATAAATAAATAAGTTTTTAAAATAAAATTTGATTTATGACAGAGTCAGCATTACCATTCAGTGAGGAAAAGGATGGGCTTTTCAATAAATAGTGTTAATGCAACTAGCTCAATTGATATGGAACAATTAAACTGGACTCTGCCTCAAAGTATACAAAAAGGTCAGCTCTAGCTATTTTAAAACCTAATTTTGAAAGGTAGAACTATGATAACTTTAGAAGACAATGTAAAGAAAATAAATTATTTCTCAACAAAATGCAAATGTCATAAGCCATTATAAAAAAAGATTGATAGGCCCTGGCTGGCATAGCTCAGTGGATTGAGTGCGGGCTGCAAACCAAAGCATCGCAGGTTCGATTCCCAGTCAGGGCACATGCCTGGGTTGTAGGCCACGGCCCCCAGCAACTGCACATTGATGTTTCTCTCTCTCTCTCTCTTTCTCCCTCCCTTCCCTCTCTAGAGATAAATAAATAAAATCTTAAAAATATATTAATATATTATTAGATAGACTATATTTTTAAATATCTATTAATTAATTAAAAAATGAGAAGATGACAAAAGAAGTCTGAAACTGGGAGAAGACATACATTGCACATGTATGTCCTCTGCGAAAGAGGACATACTGAGAAAGACCTAACATCCAGGATATATAATGAATTTATGTGAATTAATAACAGGCAAAGACAGGAAAATGGGGAAAGACATGAACAAGCATTTCAAAGAAGAGGAAACATGAATGGTCCATAAGTAAATAGCAGTGTATGATCTCATTTCTGAGGAAAATAAACATTAAAGTCTAATGAGATATCATTTTGTAACCGGAAAAGACACCGGTGTTCAGGCTGCCCGTCATTACCAAATCCAATAAGCAGTGACAGCGATTGAATCTTTTATGGGCACTTTATTCAGATGGCCAGCCATCCAAGAATATGGCGGGTTCATGCCCTAACAGACCATCTTGCCTTCTCTTTCCTGGCCAGATCTTTTATAAGGGGGGTTGGAGAGGACAAGCAAGGTGCGGTGAGGGCTTTGAAATTCGGGGAGGATTAGGTGAGCGAAGCTGCAGCCTTCCTGTTCTCGGCAGTTAGCTGTGTCGAGCGAAGCTGCAGCCTTCCTGTTCTCGGCAGTTAGCTGTGTCCAAGGAGTGGGGTGGTCACACAAAAGGCCCAGATGCCTCCAACATGTCCCCAGGCGGTAATCTCTAGCCAGTGCCCCAGGAGGTCGGCTGCTTTTCTCAGGAACCAGGATGGGCCTTATCTGTAGTTTCTGAAACAAAAGCTTAACATACACATTACTTGCTAAACTTACAGCTTTTTACCTTATGCTAAAATTTTCTTGAGTCCCCTATCAATTTCTCATACCCCAGATTAACAAACATTTAGAAAGTCAGGCAATACCAGGTGTTGAGGAGGACATGGAGCAACAGGAACTCTCATACAGTGCAGATGGGAGTATAATTAGGTTCAACCACTTTGAAAATACTTCAAGTACAGTTTTCACATTGTGTAGGAGACCATTCTGCATGGCATGGGCCCAGCTCCCACTCGGAGATGTGCAGGACCCACGCCCATGGATAGGTTCTCCGTGTGGAATCAGACCTGCAATGTACCTAGGCCACTTTGAGACTTGCTTTTGCTAAAACTCCCTCACCCTGAATTGAGGACATTTACTGCAAAGTAACTTCCTAAAATCTATGCTAAACCTTCCAAGAATGAGTGTAACCAGTCCAACCATTTTTCCCTTTTCATTTGCAGATACCCTTCTTCTGTGATGTGATTAGTGGCATCAGCTCCTTTGTTTTCTATCAAAGGTAACCACCTAAAGTGAACTTGTGCATAGTAAACGAGGACCATCACATAATGCGCTGCAAAAAGAGATAAAGGCCTATCCTGATGGAGGCCACAGCTTTTGCTCCCCTTGGGAGAAAAGTCATGTTTGCCCTTTTCCTCCACAGGACTCAGTAGTCTGTGTGAATGTCTCGGGTCACATCCACAATGTGGCGGACCCCACGAGCTGGGGTCTGCATCAACATTGGGTGCATGTATGTGAATATTCAAATGCCTTATGGTCCTATATATAAAAGTATATATATATGGATTATATACATGTATATGTCTATGACTCAGCAATTCTAATAAGGAGATATGTAGAGCTATCTATAGATGCAGATGCGCCAGAGAACATTTTGTACATACTAAGAATGTTCACAGAAGCTTTATTCAAAATCACAAAAACTAAAAACAATACAAATGCCCATAAACAATAGGTTTGATAGTTTAATTGAGATATACTCATATAATAGACGATCATATAAAAATAAAAGTTAACGAACCTCAGACCACACATCAACATAAGATTAAGAGAAGGGAATATATTGGCAAAGAATTTATTTCCATGATATTATTTATATCAGATTCAAAGAAAAATATGAAACCAAACAATTTTCTTAAAATGAAGATTGGTACAGAATTTAGAAGTGGTTGCTTCCTGGAGGTGCAAGAGGAAATGGAATCAGAAAGAAGTAACTAAGGCAGGCATCAGCAAATGTTTTCCATAATAGACCAGAAAATATGTTTTAGTTGTTGTTGTTGTTGTTTTGGTTGCAAATACTCAACTCCACCATTGTAATAAGAATTTTTGCATTGACATTATGCAAAAATTGGACATGGCTGTGTTCCAATAAAATTTTATTTACAAAGTCAGGCAGCTACCTGGATTTGGCCTTTGGTTCCTGATCCAATATGTTAGCTGTAGATTTATGGGAGTTCAATAGTTATTATCAGATGTATATATACACATACATATATACATTTATATGTTCTCTATTACACATGCTATATTTCATAGTAAAACTTCTTTTAAAAATAAGCTAGATATATGGTATTTTTAGAAAATTTTCCTAAAGAGCCTAGCCAAAGGCCACTATGTTGTCTTCGTAGGCAGTTTTAGGGGTAAAAGATGCCACTTTTAAAAAGCAGAGAAGATGAGAGTCGTGGACCTGGCACTCAGTTTTGAACCTGAGTCTTGACTTCTCACCTTCCTCCCTAAACAACATGAGCTTCAGCACCTACTCCAGCTTCTCCACAAACTACTAGACCCTGGGTTGTGTGCAGTCATCCAGCCAATGGGTCCGGCCGGCCAGCAGCATAGCCAGCATCTATGAATATGGACGCTGGGGCTTGGAATCCAGATCTCTGTGTCCCAGTCCACTGGCATGTGAGCAAGCTGGGGGTCATGGGACCTGGCTGTGGAGATGGCTGGGGGTTTGGCAGGCATAAGGGGCATCCAGAGTGAGAAGGATGTAGTACCTGAATGACCACCTGGTCTCCTACCTGAAGAGGGTAAAAGCCTGGAGGCTGATTTTTGTAGCCCAGAGAGCAAATTTTGAGAGAAGCTGGAGAAGAAGTGACCCAAGATTGTAGACTGCAGACATTATTTCAAGACCATCAAGGACCTGAGGGCTCAGATCTTTGCAAGTTTTGTGGACATTGCCCATGTCGTTCTGCAGATTGGCAATGCTCATCTTGCTGTTGATTGCTTCAGAGTCAGGTATGAAATGGAGCTGGTTATGCACCATTCTGTGATGTCACTCTGATGTTCAGAGTGACATCAACGGGCTTCAAAAGGCAATTCCTCTGCTGGGATTATATCCTAAGAACCCTGAAACACCAATCCAAAAGAACCTATGCATCCTAATGTTCATAGCAGCAAAATTTACAATAGTCAAATGCTGGAAGCAACCTAAGTGCCCATCAGTAAATGAATGGATCAAAAAATTATGGTACATTTACACAGTGGACTACTACACAGCAGGAAGAAAGAAGGATCTCCTACCTTTTGCAACAGCATGGATGGAACTGGAGAGCATTATGCTAAGTGAAATAAGTCAGGCGGTGAAAGACAAATATCATATGATCTCACCTTTAACAGGAACCTAATCAACAAAACAAACAAGCAAGCAAAATATAAACAGATACATTGAAATTAAGAACAAACTGACAGGAACCAGAGGGGAGGTGGAGAGGATAACGGAGGGGGGGGCGGTGATGGAAGGGGGAAGGGTTTTCAGGAATAACTATAAAGAACACATAGACAAAACCAAGACAGGTGGGATCAGGGGTGGAAGGTGGGCATGGCTGGAGTGGGTGGGAGTGATGGGGGGAAAATGGAGACAACTGTACTTGAACAATAATAAAAAAAATAAAGTAAAAGGTGTAATCCTTAGGTCATGAACCAGAATCATCACTACTTAAAAAAAAAGTCATTGATGACATCAATATCACTCAGCTGCAGCTGGAGACAGAGATCAAGGGTCTCAAGGAGGAGTTGCTCTTCATGAAGAAGAAGCACAAGGAGGAAATAAATGGTGTACAAACAGATTGTTGGAAAAAATAAATGAATAAAATAACATTGTCTAAAAAAACAGATTGCCAACTCTGGATTGAGCATAGACTTGGACCTCAATAAAACCATGGCAGACATCCAGGCCCAGTATGAAAAGCTGGCTCAGAAGAACACAGAGGATCTAGACAAGTACTGGTCCCAGAAGACCAAGGAGAGCACCACAGTGGTCACTTTGAAGACCTATGTGACAGGAGCTGCTGGGATGACATTCACAGAACTGAGATGTGTGGTCCAGTCCTTGGAGATCAACCTGGACTTGATGAGAAACCTGAAGGCCAGTTTGGAGAACAGCATGATGGAGTTGGAGACATGCTATGACATGCAGAAGGAACAGCTCAACCGGATCCTGCCACACCTGGAGTAAGAGCTGGCCCAGACCTGGGCAGAGGGGCAACTTCAGGCCCAGTAATACAACACCCTGCTGAATATCAAGTTCAAGCTGGAGACTGGATCATTGCCTACCTGGAAAAATAAGACAACTTTGATCTTGATGACACCCTAGACAATAGCCACTGCATGTAAATAATCCAAAAGACCACCATCTGTAGGATTGTAGACAGCAAAGTGATTTCTGAGGTCAATGACACAAAAGTTCTGAGGCATGAAGGCAGCAGACATAGAGCACCCCTTGGAGGGGGCAGGAAGCCAATAAAAATTTCAGAGATGACTGAACATTAAAAAAAGAAAAAGCAGAGAAAATAGGAATCAAACCTAAACTTCTCCCAGTACATGATACATCAATACCAGGTATTATTATTATCCTATTATTTCCCAGCCATCCTAAACCTTGGTAGCCACTCTCTGATGGAATTCTTTCAGCTCTACACACTGATTCACCTCTGTAGACAGAACCTGTCTTCCTTCTGCAAAGCAGCTGTCACCGGGTCATCACCCATGCCTCCGGGATACCTTCAAATGGTGTCTGAAATTGGACTGCTTGGGCTCTACTGTTCGTGGCTTCACCACACAGCCATTTCACCCTGGACAAGTTTCTTAAATTCTCTGGGTTTCAATTTCTTCGTGTGTAAAATAGTAGCAGCAGTAGTAATTTATACCAGGACTGTATTAGGGTTACATAAGTTAAAACTTATCTACTTAGATAAGTGAAATCCTTAGATGTAAAGCACAGTGCTTAATGCAAAATTTTGAACAGTGCTTGTTATATAGTAAGCTACACATAAATTTGTTACCATTATTATCAACAAATTGATTGAGTTTGCTCTATTACCCCGAATGTTCATATTGGTTCTTGTCACTATAGAGCTTGCCTTCCTTAGAAATGGAAAATTGTTCAACAGCTACTTGTGATCTACTGTAGAATTGGATTCTCAACATCCAAAGATATAACTTAGAATAATTGGTTTGAATTTTATTTTCATGTATTTTACTTCTCTCTCTCTCTGCTCCCTTCATTTCTTATTTTTCTATTATTGTTCAGTATAATTAAGATAAAAACTACCCACATCTGTTATTTATCTTTTCATCCCAGGGCAAGGCAAATGTGTATAGTTCCCTCAAGATAACAGGAACCATATGGAGCCCATGGAATTATCAGTTTACAAATTCAAACTTTGGTGAAGATTGTCCACAAGCAGCCAGGGATCTTGGGTGGAAGAGTTTGCATTGCAATGTTTACATTCAGCAAACATAACGGCGTGAAACATGCTTGCAGCTGGTGCGGCATCAGAGTGAAGGGGCTCAAAAGTGGTTCTCAAACTTTGCTGTACATTAGAATTGCTTTAGGTGCTTTAAAAAAAAACCCTATTCTCATGTCACATCCCACACCAATTAAATTGGAAGCTGTTGGGTAAAATCAATGGCATCAATATTTTTTTTTCTAGGCAATTCCTATGTACAGGGAAGTATGAGACATGCTAGAGACAACAAAAGCTTGTGAAAAAATTTTTACATTATTTGGTCACTACAAGGGAAATGCTAAAAGACCAAAACACACCTTCACTTGGAGCTATTTTTGCATTCCCTTTAGATCGTGCTCATATTTGAGTAAAATTTTTATCCAACACAAATCCTAATTAGTAGCTCTGGAGTGCTGTCCCTCAATAACATCCTTCTCAAAAGCAATGAACACTGAGTTGACTGGCCCAGAGGATTTAGTCTAATCTTGCTCTATGTGAGGCAGAAAGAGAGGAGAAGAAGGAGGAGGAGGAGAAAGAAGGAAGAAGGAAGGAAGAAGGAGGAGGAGGAGAAGAAGAAAGGAGAATGAGCGGAAGGAGAGAAAGAAGGAGGTGGAGAAGGATGACAATGATGAGGAGAGGGAGAAGGAGGAGAAACTCAATCCATTCATTTAATTTTTAAGTCAGTTGCTATTCATTCAACAAGTTACATCCTGGGCTTAACACAAGCTGTGTCTGTTATGCTTAATCACATACAGTTGGCCTTCAAATAGAGATCAGAAGGTGACACACAAGGTATGTTTCAGGCACCAGCTGGCTCCAATTCAGGGTCCTGGAAAGAGCCTTGCTGAACAGTGGGTCACTTTTCAGAGGATGACCCACTGGATGCCTCTTGGAAGACAATTTGCTTTGATCTTGAAGGGCCTTTCCACTCTTGTGAAAATCTCTAGGTCCCGCAGCTCCCTACAATGGTCTTAGTGTCTGTAGAATCCTTTCCCATGTTGCCTTCTTATTGCAGAAAAACAGTGAGGCACTTGAATTTCCTATGAAGAGCTGTGTTGCCATCAAGAATTGGATCCCTCATCTTGTTTGTTTGTTTGTTTTAATAGAAATAAGATTTCAAACAATAACTCTTCTTTGCTGCATAAAGTTACCTGACTGTAGAACCAGCTTCTGATTGGCTCAGGAGAGTGATTTTAGTAATTAAAGATTATTTGTAAAATGAGAGACTGTGTTTTGAAATAATATAATTCTGAAGAGATTTCTAGTTCTTGGTCTAAAATTGTCCAATTTTTAGCTTATAGCATGAGCTTCACTAATGGTGTTGAAATCAGACCAAAGTTCAAGTACCAATTTTACAACTCATCTTAGGCAACTTTCCTATTCTTTCTGGACCTCAATTTCTGCAGCTCCAAAAAGGAGCTTATCATTATACTTGCTCTTTAGGTCTAGAAAGTTGGTTGGCTAGCAGCATGGTTCCTGGATCAGGCTGCATGGCCTGAGCCTCAGCCCTGGCAGAATTAGCTATGTCACTCTGAGCATGGAACATTTCCATTCTTCATTTCCTTCACTTGTAAAATTGGGATGTTTACAATGAATATTTTGTAAGGTGTTTATGAGAATTAAATCTTAATGTGCATTATACTTAGCACAGAACCTGGAAGATAATAATCATTTAAAAATAAGATCATTGCTATCATCATCTTATCATCAGTATAAATAAAACTGCATAAATAAGGTACTTGTAGCTACCTGGGATGTGTACCCTCTCATCCGTTCTGGTCTCCTCTTATTTCCTCTTATCCCCAAGGCCTTCTGAACACCTGAGACCGACGGCCTCCTTGAGGATAAGGATAACTGGTTTACCTTTCACTTTCCAACAACTAGCCTAGTTTCTGGTGCTCAGTCAATCCTTACGGGATAAATAGATGGGCTAATTAATTACTCTATGGAATATTATGGGCACACCTTAAGTAAAGGTTTATTCAAATAAAACAAAATCAGATATGACTTAACAATTGTCATGGGCTTGGATATTTGGTTGGGAAAACTGCCTCACAAATGATAGGTAAAGAATCTGGGTTCTTTGTTTCTTACATGGTCTGGACTCATTGATTCATTCAGCCAACAAACACACACCATCTCAATATAGGTCACTGTGCTAAACTCCAGGAATTCAGCAGTGAACAGACCTTGAATTTAGACAAGACCTGGCCTTCATGGAGCATATATTCTAGTCAATGGAAACATACACTAAGCAAGGAGAGGATTAAATGAAATAACTCAGATAGCAGTAAGTCCTATTAAGAAAATAGACTAATGGACTGCAAAGTATCCAGGGTGAGGGCCACTCACCTTTTGTGGTGAGGAAGAACTTCATTGAAGAGATGACATTTAGACCTCTTCACTGAAGAGGTCTGAATGTAAGTAGTGACAGCTCAACATAGATGATATTAAGAGATATATTAAGAGATCCAGGGAAGGTCACCCAAGTCAGGGAAATGGCAGACACAAAGATCCTGGGACAAGGAAGTGTTGCTGGAGTGAAGGGACAGCTTGCGGTCTCTGCCACCATCAGACTCTCTACCAACAAATATACGTATGAACCCTTTTCCTCATACACAAAAAAACAAACTTAATCTCTTTTTCAGAGATACCCAAATGCCCCATCCATTCATTACATGCAACTCAACGTCCATGATCACACCAGATCCCATTCTCTCCCTCAGATCCAATCTTGGTTCTTTAGCCCATGAACTATATAACAAAATATTTACTTCTGCTATTCCTCACACCAATATAAAATGCAGTGGTGGGGCAGAGATGAGATAACCATCAAGCAAACTCAGAAAAGCAAAACATGGGAAACACCCAGCAGTCCCTGTCCTGATGATGACGCCTTGCTGGATAGGCATTAGAGAAGCACATCCCCAGTCCTGATGGCAACTGGGCAGTGATTTGACTGGGAGGAACTCCCTTGCCAATCTTTCTCCATGACTCCTAGTTTTTCCTTGTTATTTCCCTCCATGGATATGTCTGAATTGTAGGAAGTGTTCTCTCCTTGAGAACCTTAAATTTTTCAATTGCATCCTACTGACACAAGCTTAGGAGCCCAAGGGTTGTTTTATGATTTACATAGGGATCATGGTTTGTTGGCAATATAATTTCCTCATTTAGAAAACTTTCATTCTATCTGCTTCCATACAAAATTCTTTTGTAGACATTATTCTTATACGTACTTTATATCTGTGCCTCTTCACCACCATAGCTCTGCTCCCAATTTACCTTAAAGCCTCCTAAAACAAAACTTAGCTTAGGTGGGCAGTAGTAACACCATTCATATAATTTTCAGTGGAAGGCTGAGGACTTACTATTTCATCTGAACATTCTTACTGAGCCTCTGTCACATGATGGCTTTTGAGTTTTATTTCCTAGCTTTTGGGGTCCAGAAGCAAGTGGTTTTTCCAACCTCCCAAGGCCTTTAACTGCTGATTGCAAATCATCCAGATCTTCCCTCAGCCCATCTCTTTCTTGTAATTTTTAAAATATAGACAACAAATGGAAAAGCAAGTGACACACCATAATATTCTTTCTAACTTCTTTTTAACAGGCTCAGTAGGCATGTGTTCTGTCTTCTGAGTTGTCACAGGCTTGGCTGCTGCACAAACTGGATTTTCATCTTTCCACTCTGATTTATTTACTTTTTGACCAAGTCAACACCATCACAACATCTGCTTTCAAGGTACCACTTTGAGCATTACTGATGGCGGGCTATATTGTGAATAAGAAGATGCTGTTGTGCTAATCTGGATGAAAGAGCACAGTGGCTTGCACCAGAGTTTTATCAGTGGGAGTCATAGGACGTAGTTAAATTCCAGATAAAACTTAAAGACAAAAATCAACAGGGACAGATTGATACATTGGGTATGGAGGGACTAGGGAAACAAGTTTAAATACCTCCCCAGTTTTTGGTCTAACTGGATGAATGGGAATTCTATTTTCCAGATTGGAAACATCTGACATTTGACCTGAGTGAGATATGAAAGACAAAAAGGACCCAACCAAACCTTTATATGAGGAATTTAGGGGAATAAAAAGAAAAAAATAGTGAAGAAACCTAAAGGATGAAAAGAGCTTGGTTTATTTGTGGAACAGAAAGGTTAATGTGGCTAGGTTGACAATTTGTTTTTAATAATAAAAGAAGATAATCTTTATTTTCCATCATTAATTCTGTAAAAATTAATGTAATCATAAGACAAAAGCAACACAAGATGTTATCAGTTTTAAAACTTGCTCAAATTGTTTTATAATATAAAAATATTTATCTGTGAGGTAGATGATTTAAAATTATTTTGAGGAGTCAGACAGTTCTAAATCCTTTTGGTACACTTTATCATGACCTCAAATGAGGCAGGCATATTAACTGTTGCATACACTTTTGACAAGGATGAAAAAGTATTAAATTCAAGTCCTATCTACTAGAAATAGAATCTGTACTAGATAAAAAATTCTTCAAGTAATTACAATTTGATGTTAAAACTTCACATTTGAATCCAAGAGTCAGTAAACTCTTACTTGATTTTATCTCTAATGTTTCAGTGTTGTCCATAATTTAGCTGGGTTGAAATAATTGTTGGAATTATTTGGCAAATTGGGTTGAAATTGTATGGCAAAACTCTACAGAAGTGGAATACTAAAACTTGTACCATTGGGCCTGGGGCCCTCAAAGAACACAGAGCATAGATAAAGAGATTTACACAGGTTAACTTCAGATGTGGGGAGATCTAATTGGCATGAGTTACAGCAACCAAATCTCTGTGCCACCTCTTCTGCTGTGTTGGTGCTATCACTGCCTGAGTGGGTTTCTACTATACTGAATTATTTTGAGCACGAATACCCACTTTCATATTCTAAATAAATATGTCAATACTTCTCCTTTTCTCTTTGAATCTAATGCTTCTCTGGTCTAATGTAGACCACCACAATATCTTGTATTCATATAAAACCTTTTATTCATGAGAGTTCAAGTACTTTGTCAGAATAAACAACTCCGATAATTTTCCCATGTTCCCAAAGTCCCAAATGCACTGGAGCTTGCAGTGTTCCCAGAGCACTGGGCCAATTCAGACACCATTTTGCCTCCATTCTCCCCCCACCAACACTCTTCTTTATTGGAAAATATGCTTTAAAAAACTGTGTACCACACATTTTTTTCCAAGAAGTTTTTTTTCCCACAAAGTGTCCATGGAAAGTCACATCCTATCTGAAGCCCTTTCTTATTCTTCCTCTCACCTTACACTCACCCAGTACCTCCAGTGGAATTAACTACTTCCTGCATTTCAACCACCATTTTACCCTGTTCAAAACTTCACCATTTCTTAGTTAGGACTATGAGCTTCACAATTAGAAAGTCCTGTACATGGGTTCTATTTCCTCCATTAACTAGTTGCGTGCATTTGGGTCTCAGTGTGATCATCTAAAACAGACATAACAACTGACTGACCACAATGCAGACTGGTGCAACCACTGAGGAAAACAGTATGGAATTACCTCAAAAAACTAAAAATGGAACTGCCTTTTGAACCTGCAATTCCATTGCTGGGACTATACCTTAAGAATACTGAGTCACCAATCCAAAAGAACCTATGCACCCCAATGTTCTTAGCAGCGTTATTTATAGTAGCCAAGTAGTGGAAACAGCTTAAGTGCCCACCAGTAGATGAGTGGATCAAAAAAGTGTGCTACATTTACACAAAGGAATACTACATAGCAGAAAGAAAGAAGGAGCTCCTATGACAGCATGGGTGGAACTGGAAATCATTATGCTAAGTGAAATAAGCCAGGCCAAATTTTGGCTTTTGGAAGCCAAATACCATATGATCTCACCTGTAAGTAGAACCTAATCAACAAAACAAGAAAGTGAGCAAAATAAAACCAGAGACATGGATATAAAGAACAAACTGACAGTGACCAGAGGAAAGGCAGGGGAGAGGTAACAGGGGAAAAAGGGGGAAAGGTCAAGTCAAGGAACATGTATAAAGGACGCATGGACAAAGACAATGGCAGGGGAGGATTGAATGTGGGAGGTGGGGGTGGGTAGGGCAGGAGAGAGTAATGGGGGGAAAATGGAGACAACTGTAATTGAACAACAATTTAAAAAATTAAACAAACAAACAAAAATAATAAAACACTGCCCTGAAAAAAAAAAGAAGAAATTATTGTAAAGATAATAAGAGACAGTGAGGTAAAAAACTTTGGAGAGTGCTGATGTATGGGAAGTGCTCAGTTCCTGGCCGTTGACAAGAGTGATCCCAGAAGCAGCGCGTTTTCATCATCATCGTTATCACTGCTATTCTGACAATTTCAATAGCTTTTTGCATGTACTTGTTTATGTGTTTTCCTCTACAAGGATGTTTCTAAGCCCATATTGACTGGACCCTGATTATTGATCTTATTTTCTAGCCACCAAACACAGGACCTTCATAAATGTTGATTGAATTCATAAGTGAACTACCTTGCCTATAGTATTTTCAGTTTTTTTCTACTTTCTAGACAATACATAATCCTCAAACAATCAACAAACGTTGGTTTAGACTCATTCCCACCCTCTTTCTCTTGCCAGCTGTTTATCCAAACAGTTGGCAACACTGAGAGATTTGAAATTCAGCTCAGATCAAAAAGATAAGTCCAGTGAATTCACTGTTGGGGAGGAAAAAGAAGCACTTGGGTGACAATGAACCTTACTTATGGTTAAGTAAAATCGCCCAGTCCTTAGTTGTGAGAACCCTCTGCTTATTCCTGTTTCATTTAATCTGAGTTGCAAGATCTTCTAATTTAAGTAATGTTATAATTTTATTTGTGCACCGTGATAAAATCTCAGTGTGATGTGATTTAAAGATGCTGAGTAGGTTCAATGTGATGTATGAATTTCCTCTGTAAAACTTGAGTAAAGGCTACACGGAGCTTCCACTTAGTGAGGGCCCCACTGCATCCCTAGAGATCCTATATATTGACAACTGTAAGAAATGTAAGCTACACGAGTGCCAGGTGTTTAGTAAATGACAGGCACTTTCTAGATGCTTTATATACATTACTCATAATTCTCAGAGCAGTTAGTCATAGCTCTGAAAAGCATACATATAAAATCAGTAATACTCTTAGTTGCAGCAATACTTTTAGAATATTTTATTGAAGTAGGTTAAGCATTAATTATATCATAGGACAAGAATTATGAAGAGAGACAGCCAAGGACTCACATAGCAATTCCATATTGTTACCAAGGACCCTTCAGGCTCTTTTCAGCCAGGCTTCTGCCTTTGTTAGCACATTGGTTCCATTCTATGACTATCACCTATGACCACCAGTTCTCTAGGAATCACACCCACCACCAGCAGCTCAAGTGGGAAACAAGACACAAAGGCCTTTCTCCTCCTGGGGCTCTACGTTAAACCTTCCATTGCTGTTTCTTTGGTCAGAAGTATTTATTATTCATGCTCACCCTAACACACTCACTGGTGAAGGAGAATGAATGAAATTATTACTGCTGTTTTAAATCAGTGAGAGTTTATCCATTAGGCCTGGATCTTTCTTGAAATTGAGAGATTTCTGTCAGTTACCTGACCCCCACATCTAGGACCTGTCTGTGGAGAAGGAGATAAGTGCCATTTAATTAGAAATGAAATACATCATAATTATTATCACCCACTTATGGGAGGAAGGAGGGAAGGAAGGAAGGAAGGAAGGAAGGAAGGAAGGAAGGAAGGAAGGAAGGAAGGAAGGAAGGAAGGAAGGAAGGAAGGAAGAAAGGAAGGAAGGAAGGAAGGAACTCAGAGCAGTTAAACAGTATTTTCAGGATTACAGAGATCTCAAGTAGAATGCAGGATTTCAATCTTCAACACCACCACAAAATGAAGGAATCCTTAAAACATCTGAGTCTTACAAAAAAAGGAAAACCCCTCAGGATTAGCACATTCCTGATAAAACAAATTAAGAAGAGTAAAGATAAAAAGTATTTTTAAAAATGCCTACTACAAGTCAGGCACTGTATGACTTACACTGCCTCATTAAGACTTAGAGAAGAGACCAGGGAGGTTAGGTAATAAGCTGGAGGTCACACGGTATTTCAGTGTGCTGTAGTAACTTGAAACCACATAGTCTAATTCCATAGCTCGGCCTTTGAATGTCACTTCCCTGTCCTTTTTTGTAAACACTCAAAATGGGATGTCTCGAATAAAAATGGACGCTGAACTGGAAAGTACTAAATCCAGCAAAGGGTCCCTGTAGGGAAGGAGGCAGAGGGTGGTTACTCAAGGATCCCTTCATTCCTCTCTTGCCTGGTCTCCTATTTTCGGATCACATCGACTGTCCTGCTGTCCATTGAACTGGTCCCACAGAAACAAATCTGATGCTGACATTTTCCCGTAAACCTGTCACAATCCGAATTCTTACTTGTTTAAAAGGAGCCATGCGTTTACAGCCACAGGAACATCTTGATGGCTGTGGGTGGGGTGGGGGCTGGTGGAGCTGACAAATCACCTAAATTATATGGCAACCCTCAACTTCCCTCCTGACAGTCTGCCTCTGTGATGTCATCTCAGTTTAAAAGTGGAAATTGATTTGGGGCTACCAAATTAATAATTACTCCTGCAAAGCTCTGACTGTCCTATGCAATTCTCTGAGTGGAAATTCTCTGTAACTAAGGATAATATGAGTGATAACAAGTTCAAAAGAGCAAACATCAAAGTATCTTTCCAGAAGCTCCTACTGGGAGTAAAAATGAGGAGAGCATACCAAGGCTTTGTAGATGTGTAAAGCTTCAAAGTCAGGCAGCCTTGGTTTGGAACATGAGCTTTACCTTTTACTGGCTGAAGATTATCAGCATATTTAATTTCTTTGAATTCCTTAGTTGTCAAAACAAGGCTGACAGAAGTGACCTCTGAAGTGTGTGTGGGCCTAAGGTGAGGTATAGCACATTGCCTGGCACACAGCAGGTGCACACTGCTGTCATTCCCCTAGGTCTTTTCTGAATGGCACATTTCAGCCCACTTGGACCAGGACCAAAAAGCTTGCCTGCTCCAAGGTCGGGCATCTAATACCCAGCCTTAGAGTGAAGAAAGGCAAGTAAACTTAAAGGCGCCTTTAACATTTGGTAGTCATCAAACACGAGCCCCTGATGTCGAAGGTCAAATTCTGACATTACAGCTAAGGGAGGCCAGTTGCCTAGAAGTGGAAAAACTGTCTGGCAATTAAGAAAATTTATAGATACTTCTCAAAACTCCTTAGGGCCTGTGTTGGGAGAAAGGGAAGGATGGGATAGTGGTATGTATTTTATCAAAAGCTCAAATAAATCCAGATCCAGTTAGAATCACTGCTCAGAGGCAGAAAAAGACAAAGAGACAACGAAAATGCCAAAGAAATATTTAGCAAGGTTTTTCCAGTTGGAACAGCAGTCATGCCTGCTCCTCTGTTTTCTTTCTCTGTCTACGCAGGCTAGCCCCCGGGGTCAGAGGGAGCTTCGTCCTCCCCTCACTTGTTTTTATCCACAGCCTCTAAAGAAAAGTTCTGAGAGAAGTTTTTTGTTCAAACTTGGATGGTGTCTCACTCTCTAATCCAGAAAGCAGATGTTTTTGACTCAACCTTGGAAGTAAATGTCATCTTTCAAAATTTATTTATCTATCTATTTATGTATCTATTTATTAATTGTCATTTAAAAATTTATCTATCCATCTATTTGTTTATTTTCACTGAAATTTGTGCATAATTTACATATGTCCTACCCAGGGAATATTTCTATTCAGGTTTCATTTTGGCTTCATTTTTCCTTCTTTACATAGGTTTACAGGTTAATAGGGAATGGCTGGATATTATAACTTTTGGCACAAATCCCCAAAAAAGGAAAAAAGGGAAGTTCTTTTCCAGGACCAAATTGTTTGCACTCTTTGTCTTGATGGTGCCACCTGACCCCCCTGGGAAGGGTTGGGTTTCTCCACATCCATCACGTCCACAGAGGCCGTGTCAGGAGCCGCAGGGCCTCTTCCTCGCCCCACTATGGCTGATTATTCACTACATTGTGTGCTGAAGACCAGAGCCTGCGACAGAAAAGGTACATTCCTGTCCAGCTGCTCAGGACACTGACCCTTTTGTGAGCTGACTTTCCTCTCTTGTTCCCGCATGTAGAACTCCCGTCACTGTTCAGAGCCATTTCAAGTGTGATCTTGTAAGGTATCACTTTTCTGAAAATTTTGCCCCATAACCATTAGTATTCAGATATGAGGAAAAAGATACGTCAGTAATAAAGCCAAGAATAACAACTAGAGCGTCAGGATTCCTAAGTGCATTTTGCAATACCAGATCACGTTGCAGCTGATGTCGGAGCTTACATGTTGTTAATCTAACGAAAGTGTGCAGGGACTTCACTCACCCTTGCCTCTGCACACATGAAAATGCTATTGGGCCATTTGACACTTTCTTTGAGCTCATCCTCTACCATCTTGAAAATGTTCCAGCTTGGTGTATATCCTTCTGAAAATTCTCTCCTTATCTGTTGAAGTCAGATTTTGATGAATTATGGTGGTAACGGCTTTGCTGATCAGAATCAGAGTCATAAGCAGTCCTGGAAACTCCCTATCAGGCACCCATGCCAGTATGACTTGGTACTGCTTAGGCTAAGAATTTAGGAGTGGTGGAATGAGCCCAAACTATTTCACCTCTGAGAGTCTCCTTTTTCTGAAATGAATGAAGGCACTCTTTGCTCTCACACATGGTGAAAGCATTGAAACTGCCTAGATTCCCTTGAATAACTTACCCTAATTAAGCCTGTTCTGAAACGTGGACTGGATCCGAGCTGTGTACCAGAGATTGTATGCTTGGTGCTGTAAGGCCTCCTAACTGGGCAACATGGAGGGGATATGAGGTGGTAGTGGGCAGGGCTAGAGACAACGCCGGTGAGCCTGTTCCAGGAAAGGAGCAGCTCCTACTCTCTTTCCATGGGACTGCAAGGGGAGAAACTTTTCTAACATTTTTTCAAGAAAAGTCAGAGATCTGGATGTTTAGGTGGTATCTTTAAATGTTGGCAACTAATTAAAAATTTTTTTTAAATTCTCTATGGAAGTAAAAGAGTACAGACTGAATTTGGCCACTAGGATATCAGTTTTTAACCTCTGCGACAGACTAGGACTCGGGAATTTACCTCTGACTACACAATCTGGGGCTCTATGAGTGGGGAGTTACAGCGACCTTTTCCCTATGACATCTGTCACTCAGCCTTTCTGCATAGAGAATGATACAAGCAGAGGGATGCTCACCCACAACACATCCTATGGGCCTTCCACCGTGGCTAACACATACTTTAGGTTACCTTGATCACACAGTCATTCATTTTCTGTGGGATGCTGTAATGAATTACCACAAACAAGGCAGCTTTAAGCAATACACATGTATTACCTGCACAGTTCCTTGAGTTAGAAATTTGCACGGGTTTCAGTGGGCTAAAACCCAGATGTCAACAGGGTTGCATTCTTTTTTTGGAGACTCCTGGGGAAAATCTGTTTCCCTGTCTTTTTCACCTTTGTGAGGTATCCTGCATTCCTTGACTAACGGCCCCTTTGTCCATCTTCAAATCCGGCAGGTGGAGCCCTCACAACACATCCCTCTGACCTTATTTTCATCATTGCATTATTTTTGCTCTCGGCCTCCTCTTCCATTGTTAAGAATCTTTCTGATTATGTTCGGCCCACCCGAATCATCTCCCTACTTTAATACCAGCTGACTAGCAACCTGAAGGCCCTGTGCACTGTAGTTTAACACATTCACAGGCTCTAGGGACTGGGACATGGACATTGTTGGAGCGCCATGACTCTGCCTGCCACACAAAGGAAAGCCCGTTGAAATGTGATGGGAGAAGCTGATGTTGAAGCTCTAACACAGGACCAGTGAGCCGCGGACTTTTTAACCTAAAGAAGTCTACCTTCCCCTGACTCTCTGGGAACCCCCAGTGAATGACAGCAAATCCAGGTGAGTTATGACCTAGTTGCTTACCTAATCTGAGAGCTTTCGAGGCCTTTGCTTCTTGTCATCATTCCTTCCCTTCTTGAGTTTGGGAACCACTGGCTGCCCCCAAAGTACCCAAACCAGAGTGTAAACAACTGTGAATGAGGCAAGGGGACCGTAGAGGATGAACATGGAACCAAGTGTGTTTGATGTCTGCTTTAAATGCCTGGTGTTCTCAAATGTGTACAATGGCCTTATCTTCCACAATTTCTGTATCTCATGGGCATTTCAGTCAGCATAATATTCATTCAATTATTTTTGCGTTTGAATTACAGGAAGTTTTCTTCAACTGTATTTCTTTTCAATAATTTTCTGTAGCTCACACTGTCCTCACCACATAGCGACTCACTTTGTTCCTTTGTGTGAAAAAGACAAAAAGATTCGGGTAGCAAATGCCATTTCCTGTCCGCCTACTTAAGATCCCTAAACCAAAAACTTAACTTTGTTTTCCTTCGTCTTTTTCGTTTTTAATTTCCTAAGCTTTCATTGAGTGGTCTCACTGTCTGTAACACTGTGTTAGACCTGGGGTGGGGGTACTAAGAAAAGATTCCAAAATGAATGACATGTCCCCTGGCCCCATTCCCTTATCGGGGGCACGACTGAGTAAAAGAGGTAACGGATGAGGAAGGACAACGGGACATTGGAGAGCAGAGTGTTTTTCATGGAGGCTATGAATGGAACTGATGAACTTCAAAGGGCCAAGCCAGAATGTTACTCTCACAACCTGCTTTTCTGCCTTTAAATATCATCAAAGGAGAGAATATTCCTAGTCTGGTGCAAAAGCTGAAATCAGGATGGGAGGTCAGAGTTAGTGCAGAGGGTGAGAACAAGGGGTTGATCGAGGATGGGGCTCTCTTCTATTTCATGCTATTTCTCACAGATTTTGGCCAATGCCTTGCTCAAAAATATTTCTGATTGTAAATATATGCCAACTTGTACAATTCAAGAGACAAAAATGTCCTATCAAGATAAACCTACAAAATTGTTAATGCTATGTATTGATGTTGCATATAGCTATTGTAATTATTGCATGGAAATTGTTTGGAAAGAAACCTCTCTTCCTCTGTAAGTGAGACTTTGAAGAAGAGATGGATTCTGATTTACTTTGTGTTTCTAAACTTGAGTCATACTTAGTAACTTACTGGTGTTTAATATACACATGATTTCAATTCTGCTCTGTATTGCTCCCCACAACTTGTGACATCACAAGAAGGCAGGCTTGGCAGGACCTCAGCCCCCCAGAACCATCATCCTTTTGGGGTAGGCCTGGGATTATGTTATGCAATTAAGGTTGATGATCAGCTGACCTTACCATTGAGGAGTGTCCAGAATTATCCAGGTGAACCCAATATAATCATGTGGCCCTAAGAGCAGAGGAGTGAGGCATATAAAGGTGCAACAGAAGAATTGGAGACATAAGAGATGTGCAGTATGAGATTCATGCTGTTTCTGGTTCTAAGATGTAGGGACCATGTGCAAGGCATGGAGCCAAAGGCGGCCCCAGTAGACAGAGAGGAAGGAAATGGGGACCTCAGTCCTACAACCGCATGGAACTGAACTCTTCCAATAACCCTGAACAGGAAGTGGATTCTTTCCCAAAGCTTCCAGAAGGAATGCAGTCCTGTTGACCTCAATTCTAATCCAGTGAGATCCATGTCAGACTTTTGACCTACCTAACTAGGAGCTAATACATTTTTGTTGGTTTAATTCACTAAGTTTATAGTAATTTATGATGGCAGCAATAGATGACTAACACAAACACCATTCACAGATCCCTGAAAATCCTACATATCTGGGATCATAACTACTATATACCTGGTCTCTCCAAAAGAAGTGCTTCTTCCTTTGTCTTAGCCACAGAGCAGATATTATCTGTTCCCCTCTTCCAGCACCTCTAGTACAAGACTCATAATAACATTAACCGCATTTCCTTGTGGACATCTTAGCTGACACGGTTGATTGTAAGTTCCTCGAAAGTAAGAAGTAGGTATTAGCCATCTTCATCTCTTGCTGCATAGGGCTTATCTTCTTGGCAGAGGCTGTTTATATCTGCCAAGAATATGTCCAAAACTCTTTTGGGAGAGGGGTGAGAGTCGGCCCCACCAGGGAACTGTTTTTCAGACTGTAGTCTACAATGGGAAATCTGACCATTGGGAAATCTGTACTGAGCTCCAGTCTATGAAGAGGAACATAGTCAAACTCAAAGGAGGTCCTAGTCAGATAGAGCAGCTCCCATAAGAACCCAGATATCTGGATCCAAGAAATAAAGGCAAGTGTAAGTGGGTCTGGAGCAGTCAGGGAGGACCCAGGAGATTATCTGAAGCCTCTGCTGGGGTGGGAATCTGCATTTTGAGCTGTCTGTGATGTGATTGGCCTGACCTAAAGAGTCCAGCACAGTGTGTGTCCAGATGATGTGTGTCCAGAGAATGCCACCTCCCTTGCTGGCATGTGGCCTCCATCTCCCTATCACCAGACTGCCCTTGAGCAACAGCTTTCATCCAATGTATTATCGCCAGTATTCTTTAACTCCACCCCCAAGGAATTCTACAAGTCAACTTTACGAATAACTAAGCTTGGGTGGACCTTGCATTGCTTCACTTGGCTCCATAGTTGAAGTCCAAAGTTTCAAAAGTAGTATGTGTCTTCCCCACCTTCCTCAGCATACACACACATGCACACATACAATGTAAACCTGGAAAGTTCAATCGTACAGCCTTTCTTCCTTTTGGATCACAACTAACCCTGAGGGCCCTGGTGGCTGTCTCTTAGAAACACAGATTGTCCCCATATCAAACGTTGCAGCTCATGAATCCCAATGGTAGCCTCTCCAGCCCACTCACCCCTGGAAACTAATTTTAAACTCTTTTAGCAGAGAAAAATATTTGGATCTTTGCCTATTTTGCAAAGGCTGCGCATCAAATTACACACTCAGAGCTTCTGTTTTTTTAATATTATGTGTCTGTACTATTTAAACATACATGGAAAGGGGTATTTTTTCCCTAACAAACTAAAGCTTGCTGGCGCCAGCATTGCACTGGTGACTGTGACCATTATGTGAGTCGTGTCACTGGGATGCAGTCCGAGGCTTCAGTGAAATAGTCTGAATGCACAGGAGGAAGCCAGAGTGAGGCATGGAATACAGGCCTTCCCTCTGCTTTTCTGGAAAGTGAGATAATCCCTTACAAAGACTTTCCACTAATTACCCCAACGTCATATCCTGTGTCTCATAGTGGACCATGGCAGGCCTTAGGACACTGAAATGTCATTGTCCTTATACTTGTGGAAACTCTTTTTAATTCAATGATTTTTCCTTTTTCAGCCTTTTGCTTAAGTTTCAAAAATATTCTTAGCCCATGTATCTAAGCTACGTAAGCACATGTGTTTTCAGACGCTGAATATTTCAAAAGGAAAAGAGTGAGATCCTTTGAATATATTTTCCAAGAGTCTCAACTCATTAAGAACCTATTTTATCTTCCATGTCTGTGAATAGTTTGCAAGTGATGTGTGGCCAACGTCCTTTACCCCTAAGTCTCGTACACCATCATTAGTGTGGGCTGCACTTGGGAACTGATGAACATTTGAGCCCCAGCTGTGCTGAAGTTTACAGTTCCACAGTCTAGGCAGGGAAAGTTAGCTGAGTAAATTAACAATATAAATAATATTTCAGAGGTTTTTAAAAACCAGTTAAGAAAACAAGGCTTTTCCAATCACTTCGGATGAATTATTAACATTCCAAATTCTAATGAAGAATTTATTGTTTTGCTTTATCAAGTGAGGTGTCCCAACTTTCCCTGCTAGAAAGCCCCTTATTTGGCATAGTTTAAATTATTATATCTACCTAAATTAAGTAAAATTACATATATTAGATAATTATTGTTTTCACTTTTTCATCTAGTCTTTCACCCAATTTAATGATCTTTGACGCCATCTTTCATTATAGTAAGAAGTTTTTGATGCTCCCTCCCTTTCCTTCCACTAAGAACCCTGTCCTGACTCCTAAGGGCCTTTGTTTTGCTCAACAAGGATTGCAAAGCCCAAATTCCTGTTTTACTCACCTGTACCCTGAGTCCTGGCAGATGGGCGAGTTGTGTTTCATAGAATGGCTATAGGCTCAGGCAATGATAGTGGAATGGTCTAGTGGCATCTTTCTGTGCCTGGCAGTTCAGGTCACATAGGAGGCCACACTCTCTTTTCACAAGTAGAAGGAGCTCACATTTTTGATCCACCTACTACGTGCCACACTGTGCTAAGCACTTTACATGCATTATCTTATTTTATCTTCCCACACCGCTATGACAAAAGTACCATTGTCCTGAGAACTTCCTTTTCTACTTAGAAAATCAGGGATTTAGGCCAAAGACCATCTGATCCTAAAGAGCATATGAGTATATATAAAGGAATTGTTCCCTTAAGTCCAGTAAAATATCCAATAAAATACAACATCTTTAAAAGAAAAGCAGAAACAATTTCATAATCCAGCCACTTCAGTGGAACAAATCATGTTGTTGAATTTAAGAAAATAATTTTCTTATAAGTAGTACTATAATTGTTTGTAATAAATAGTTTTGAGAAAAATGATGATGGAGTCTAAAATCCTTGTAAACTGAACATTTTACACAGGGCTCAGATAGAGATGAAGATGGGAGGTCTGCTCTTTTGAGAGCTCTCCAGGGAGAGTTATTGTCTAATTAGCTTCTGCACGGGATAGAATGGTAAGTCACTGATCTACAGTAAGACCAGATGGGCTTGTAGAAGCAATGGAGGAAACAGATTCATTGCTAGAATCGTTGCTAGAATGCAGGAATTCAGTCTCATCCAGTCTCTCCCACCACCACTTCGCTCTTCTTTGTTAACAGAGACACTGACCCAATACTTTTTGGACATCATTGCCTTTGCCTAAGAAGTGACCTTTACTTCTTCAAGCATCATAATTGTTTGTCCTCCAGGAGATCTTCCTGCCTCCTTGAATATAATTCCTCTTGTTTTTGCCTTCCTACCCGACTCCATGAGCTGCCTCAGGTGCTGGAATCCCTGGTCTGCAAGTTTACGTCGCACTGGAGCTCAAACCCTCTGAGGCTACACACTGCCTATTCAGCGTGACATCCCCATGGCTTTATTAAGTGACTCTGCCTGTTTTGGAAATGAACGACTCTCATTTGAACCCATCTTGAGGTCTGCAGGCCCATGTCTAAGTAATAAAAGTAAGAGACAAAATGTTACCCTTAGTGACTTGATTTTTAACTGGACTATGGAAGTCTAGAGCGTTGATGGAACTTTGCGTTTCAGGGCCAAGTTTCCACATCTGTAAAATGTGAGAATTGAAATAATATGCTCCAAGTGATGTTGCTGCAGCTAGAAAGAGGCAAGGGTTGACCCTTCATTTTTGCATTCCAGTCCGGTTTTTCTTCTACCATGGGTCCTACTAATGGAGTTTTCCTAATTTAGCCTTGACTTTGTAGCCAAAAATTTCAGCAACATGAGTTTCAGTAAAGCCTTCGAGACCTACCTAAGTCACCAATTCAGCATTTCTTATTTTGTTTGAAAGAAATGATCACTAGCAACATTGCAATTCACATGCAAGGTGCAGACAATGAAGACTACAGATTGTGTGATACTAGAAACAACAAAAGGAAACTTTTTTCTCTCTCTTTTGTTTACAAACTGTGGCTGTCTGTACATCAAAATACTCTTGAGGTTTAAGAAGATGTCAGTGAATATGTATCCATAATATTCTGAATACTACTTTCAAAGTTTAAATTTTATTTTCACAAAGGAACTGTATGTGACTCTAAGAGGAGTCAGTAGTTATCAACAGATCTGATAAGGCGTCTTCCAGGTAAAAGAATGTGCAGACTCAGTAGAAGTTTTGCCTCAGAGAACAATGAAATGCATGGCAAAAGCAAAATCACTGGACGCAGATAGACTCTCTTTAGGCCCAATTGTGTCCTGCCAATTGCAAGAAGAAAACTTTAACTTCAGAGCGTATCCTAACTAGTGCAAAAGGAAGACTTCCTTCAAAGTCAAGTCAAGCTATTTCACAAATTAGAAGATATTTTAACTGCCTGAACCTTGGGCAGATGGAGGGAATATATACAGTACATAGCTGTCTTTACATGGCCCTTTTTGTTACCATAAAGTACAGTAAAAGAGACTGATCCCTGAAGGAATGGGATATGTTCTTTTTTTTTTTCCAAAGAGAGTGGCACTTTCATGATTTCCCACAAAACAGCTGCAAAAATACCTACAGTAGGGCATCTGGAATTCTTAAAAGTGACTTGAGGATTTGTGGCTAATGAAACATTGTGAAATAACACTCACCATGTTGTAAAAAAATACCCTTAACCATTTATTAGCATTCTTTAAGACAAAAATGAAAGGTGCCCTAAGCACATTAGCCTAGCTTGATTAGAAGAAAACACGAAAGTGACAAAGAAATAGTGTAAATAGATGGCTTGCCAGCAACAGATCTGGACATGGTCGGACATTTAAATCTCTTTTAATGTTTATGAGGAACAGTGTGATAAAATCCCAATGTGATGGCTGTAACTTAAAGTGTTTGATCCGATTCTGAAGCATCATCGGTAATAACTTACATGTTCTTTAAAAAATGCGGTTTCCTATTGAGACCAAGTGCTGTTCCCAGAAAAAAAAAAGTCTCTTAAAGATGGTTTTCATTTTTACCTCTCACATAACAGGACTATCAAAATGAAAGCAATGGTCTTTCCATGAGAACTTGGGTCAAATAAACCATGTATTGTTCCATCTTAAAATGAAACATCTGGCTGATTTAAGAAGAAAACTAGCTTAATTATTCCTGAGTATCTAACAGAGAAAGGTTAACTTCAAAATCTATATGTCTTTCCAAGGTGGACATGGAAGGAAAAAAAAATGAAGTTATTTTTGACTTGGGAAAGTAGATCTGGAGGTAATTTAGTGAACACAAATTACCAGTGACAAGGGAAGAAATAATTTATTCTCCTGGTGAATCTTTTTATATGAGTGGGCAGTGTGGAGCTGTCAGCAGGGAAAAGGCATTTGGATGGATTTAAAAATAATTGAAATCGGAGTCCAAAATCCTATAAGATATTCAGGGTATCATATGAAGCTGATATTCCTTGGAGAAGTTTCATTCCTAAACTGAAGCATGAGGGTGGAACTATGAGATATAAATTCAGACGGAGAATTTACAGCCGGGAGATAAACATGTTGGAGGGATGGTTAACCCTTATGTATTTCTTAACAAATTCTTCTTTTAGTCATACTTTTAGTTTTTTTCCTGGGCCCTCAATCTAAGAATCTCTTCTCCCTGGAGTATTTATAGATGTCTGCTTGGATGTCTTTCCTAAGCTCTGGGCGTTTCCTTGATGGATCCTCCTTGACCGTGGACCTTGTCTCGCTTCACTGATGGTCACTGATGGTCACGTCCCAGACATAATCCACTGGGAAGCATGTTGTCCTTTCTCTGCTGGAACCATGGGACATGAGTGGGATGGGATAATAATTTGATAGGGGCCACACTTCCCCCAATGTCCTGCTCCTTCTTCTATACTTGGGCATCACTTAAGACTAAAAGGGTGATTAAACTTTCCTGAACGTATGGAGGAGCTGCAAGGCAATATATTCTAGAAGAAGAGAACTTACAACTGTACTCTAAATCGCCCTTCTCTTATAGTTCTAAGAAAATGCAGCCATAGCTGGAGGGAAAAACACTTTCACTAAGGGGACATACCTTGACCACCTGCTGTGAAACTCTACACACCTTTTGGGAAGACCCCATCTTCCTCACAGGCTCCTCCTAGGGTCTGTCCTCTTCTCCACCCAGGACTAATTTCCTCCGGTTTAGAACAGTTCCTCTCTGAGAAGATGGGGCACTAGAAGGGAACTGTGACTGCTGCTCTTAGGGATTTCAGGTCTTACAGAATAAGCCACCTCTTCCCCCTTGTATAATGGAGCTGCTGTTGAGTTGAACACACGTGCTCACACGTCTCACAAGGACATACCTCAAATCTCATAGAGAGAATCACCAAACTATTAAGGGGAAGAGGAATAATTATCAAACATCCCATAATTTGCACAACTGGCCTCTCTCACAATGAAGTTACATTTCACTATATTTTGCAGAGCCCTATTAATGTCATCCTTTAATCTCCAACAAGTTTCTCTTCCCTTCTCTCTCTAACATATATTGGGAATAAACATATAGCTTTAGTTAAAACACTTCTTTAAGTACACACATTCTCAGTGGATGCTTGGGAGTTGCCAAATAGCTCAAGTTCTCACCCAAAGTCATCAAAGTCACTCTCTTTCTGGGACAAGAAAATTACAGTGACACCTGAAATTACTTTTTCTGGTGAAAATTCCACAGCCAGTTAATCAGATGTGAGGGGGAGGTCATATAGATAACCTATAATGATTTATCTCAAAATAATCTTAATTCACTAGTGTATATACAAATACTTTGGAAGTGACATATGTTAAAAATTTGAAAATCTACCTGAACTCAAAGAGAATACTGACGCTCCACTCTGAAGAACAAATGCAAGAATCACTGAAGACTAGCAGCACACTTCCACCAACTCTTAATTGCAAAGTCCACGTTTCTAATGATTAAAGTGATCTACCATATTATCCAGAATATTTGGTAACTCAGGCGATCCTTTCTCCAGATCTGTGATGCTTTCACTCTTTCCAGGAGAGAGGTGTGTGTATGTGGCGGTGGGGTATGCATGTGACTGTGTAGCTGTAGTAATAGAAGGAGAAGTAATAATAGCAGTACACGAGGTGAGTGGCAGGGGTGGCACCAGGTGCTCTTCATGATAAACATGGCTCAGAAAAGGCAAATTCTATGTGGAACCAGGGATGACCACAGAAGCCCTGTATTTTCAGGACCTGCCTGCATCAATCTTGTCAGTTATGTTGGCTATTTATGTCTTACCAGGGTCAGATTGTGCAACAAATCATTGGCTCAATAAGTCCCACAAAATTAGACAATAATAAAATATATCACATCAAACGTATGTTTTCTCATTGTAACTTCTTAGTTTCATTCTTCTGCACAATTGTTAAAACAGAAATGGGAAGGGCAGGGGGAGAAGAAACACAAGGAGAGTGGGAAAGGGTGTCTGTTAGGACTTCAGCCCCAATGGAAGGAAGAAGAGCTTGGAACGAACAGCTTGAGGCCCCATTTCAGTCATAATGTGTAACCAGTTACCTATGCACTAGGTGATCTACCTACTGAGAATTGAGGCTACATTGGTAGGATGTTTGTTTGTTTTTAAAGCTTATGTGAATGCACTATGTAGGAGAAATGGAGTTTACCTCTACTTTAAAAAAATAATAATATATTGATAGATTAATTTTCAGTTGTGAAAAAAATAACTAGAACAAAGACATTTGAACTTTATTTCAGAAACAGGTATTAACTCAGAGGCTCAAAATTTTGACTAAGATGAATGCAAAATGACCAAACAACTTTAATATAGTAATAAAGTTGACCCGTCTCAAAAATGAGTTCATGGGTATATTTTCTTTCAAGGATAAGAACACTGATTACTAAGTAATGGTTTTGAGTTATTTTGATAGTTCTCTGATTCTTCCAAGTACCAGGAAATTTTCAATTTTAAATCCCCTGGAAAAAAAAGGGTACTCATGATTCAATATTTGATTATTTTAGTGGGGGACTGAAGGTTTAGGTGGAGACATAAAATTAAAACAAAAATTTAATGTTGCAACTCAGTTAATAAAATTAACTTCAGGATAGACAGTCACTAAGTTGGGAAAGACTGTTCTAGAAGAGTTCTAATTGAAGAGGACTCCTCATCAACAGAAGCCTCTGGACTTTGGCTCTAAGGCACAGCCTTGTTTCCGGGGGAAGGAAATAAGTTTTACACATTCTTTGAACATTTCTTCACTGCTTTGAAAAAGAGAACAAGAGGGAGAACTATAGCCAGAGAGAGAAAAAAAGGGAGGCAGAGAATGTTAAGGAAACTATGACGCATAAGGGATAAAAAGAAAGAACATCTGCTGGGTAATTGGCAAATTCTTTCACAAAGAGAACATTTAAAACTATTATTTTCTACTCCAAATTCAGTAAATTCAGGAACTACTTTAAAGAGGAAAGTAGGGGAGGGAATGAAGAGAAGTGACTTCTTCCTTAACTATTATTTTAAACCGCAACCTATCATGATGATTTGGTATTTCATTTCCACCAAGAGGGGGAGAAAACTTTAAATATAATTTCCAAGATTGCTTGATGTTCAACATTGCCCTGATTTGAACCAAATTATATGAGATCCATAGGCACTACTTTTTAACAAACTAAGTAAACTATATATTTCATCTTCTTCAGTTGCTAAAGAAAAGGGTGAAGTGTATTTTTACCTGGGCCAACTTACAAGGGAGCTAGAAATGGTTGAGTCCTGTATCCAACTGGGTTAATGGAGAACTGGTGGCCAATTAGCTTACCAGATCAGTTGAGTCTCGAGAAGAAAAATGGAGGTGAGGTAGGTTTTTATACTCAGTACTTTAAGAATAGAAGTATACTCTAAGTACAAAAGAATGAAGATAAATAAGGTAAGGAAACACAGTTTACTTCCTATCTGAACAAAGAGATGATAGCAAATTGAGAGCCCTACAACGCCCCCCCCCCCCCGCAAAGGGCCAAAGTGATAAGTCTGAGGTTCCCATCCCTTCCATCCCTAAGGCAACCAGAGAACAGAAAATGAAGAGAAGCAGGAATAGAAGATAAACAGGAAATGGAGATAAACAGGAAGCGGAAATGGACAGAAGCACGAAGTAGCTCAGGCAACAGCATCTCGGATGACCAGGCCTTATCCATTACTCTCTTTGACTCTTTTTTACCCTCTCCCTCTTCCCCTCCTCTTCTCATTCTCTTCCGCTTTTTCTTTTCATGCTCTTTTCTGGCACAGCCTTAGTATCATCATACTACACCCTCCACCAGTCCTGCTGCTAGAACTGGACAACTTCTGCTCTCAGGTAACACACAGGGGAGATTTCACTAGAAAGCAAGAGTCTGGTCTATCAGGGAAGAGTAGTTAAAGATGCTTGTTATTCCATGCTCTGACTTTCAGCTCCATTAGATATTAGATTTTTTAAAACAATTCTTTATTGTTGTTCAAGTACAGTTGTCTCTATTCCCCCTCTACACCCTCCCCACCCCACGCATCCCTGCCTCGTATCCTCGAATTTACTCCCTTTGGCTTTGTCCATGTGTCCTTGATACGTGTTCCTTGACGGCCCTTCCCTTATTTCCCCCTGTTGTCCCTCTCCCCCCTCTCCTCTGGTTACTGTAAGTTTGTTCTTTATTTCAATGTCTCTGGTTATATTTGCTTGCTTGTTCATTTTGTTGATTAGGTTCCACCTATAGGTGAGATCATATGGTATTTGTCTTTCACCGCTTGGCTTATTTCACTTAGCATAATGCTTTCCAGTTCCATCCATGCTGTCCTGAATGGTAGGAGCTCCTTCTTTCTTTCTGCTACATAGTGTTCCATTGTGTAAATGTACCATAGATGATTTTAATCACTGAAAATGTCTTCTTTCTTGGCATCACTCAAAATATCATGATTTGTAATGTAAGTATTTGCCTACATGTCCTTTGGTGAACAAAAACATGCACAACAATCACCACAGCTCATTTGTGATTATCATACCATCAATTTATTTGCTCACCTACTTGCCATGAAAAATTACAAAATGCTGCTCTCATCTCTCCCTTCTTCTACATCTCCCTCATCCTTACTGGTAAATATGTTGTCTGGGGCTTGGACATCTCAGACCTAGTAGGTCAATGTGTGATACTGCAGAAAAGTTCTTAACAGCTCATTTAGTTCAATTCCTATCTATGTATATTGAAGGTGGGAGGAAACATGGGGATCACCCACACTTCTGAATATAACCCTAACTTTTCCTGCTCAGTGAATCGGTAGAAATAATCATTTGTCTGAAGGGACTTTTTCCTGCTCTCTGAGGAAACATGCCAGGAGGCAATCTGGTGACACCACCACAGGAGAAGCCCTGACACTGACCCTGCCCCAATGGGGACATAACTTAACGCTCCATCTCCCAGCAGCTCCTTATTATATGCAGGTAGTCAATCAACAGAGCCCATTACATCCCACTAACCTGAAAATAATACATTTTGTAGATCCTCTCAACTTTTTTAGATCCTGGCTGTGTAACAATCAATAAATGTTCACCTATATACTGGTTTTTGGATAGTACACATACACTGAACACTTGTATTATAGAATTGAGAGACCCTTTGCCCCAGATATTACCAAAATCTTATATCTAAAATAATGTATATATATGAAAAAAATTCTGAATGATACACAAATGCCATAATTATATTTGTCAGGGCTCAATCAGGGAAACAAACCAATCTGGGTATGTAAAATAGAGCAGGGGTCCCCAACTTCCAGACCACAAACTGGTATCTGTCTGGGCCTGTTAGAAACTGGGCCACACAGCAGGAGGTAAGCTTGAATCATCCGGAAACTATCTCTCACCCTGTAGTCCACGGGAAAATTGTCTTCCACAAAACCAGCCCTTTGTGCCCAAAAGGTTGGGGACTGCTGAAATAGAGGGTATTTAATTCTTCATGTAGATGATAGAAGCTGAGAAGCAGAACCTGGCATGGTGGTACAACATGAGATTAGCAAGAGCTAGGGGTCACTACCTTTCTGAGGCTGAAAGATCACAGTGTTACCTGAGTCCAAGATCTAGGTTACAGGAAGCAGTGAGAATCGTGGCATCTCAGGTGGGTTCAGGATACATAGGAGAGACACAGTTCTTATGGGGGATGATGCCCAAGGCATTGAGAAAAGGGGAAAGTTCCCAGGCTTCTCTCTTCTTAGCTCCCCTACTATCTCACAACCATGCTTCTCATCAGCCAAATCCTGCTGGAAGACAACTGATGAAGAAAGCTGGGAAACACAGGCTGCAGGGGTAAACATCCCAGGTGTGTAGAGCAGGGCAGAGTGGGGAAAGGCAAAGAATGGCTCTGAGAGCAGAGGGCCCAGGTCTAGCACGGTGATGGAGCATAAGCTTACCTCTTATTAACACCGAATCTGAAATAAATTCAGGAGAAAGCTTTGTTGTTGCTGATACATTGTACCCTGAGTGCTCAATACACTTTTATATGTTACACATATACTTATATATATGCACACATATCAGGATGACTCAAATAAGCCACCAAGGAGCTTACAGGCAAAATTAGAAAGACAGGCATTTGAAATGGCATCCAATAACTTTAGAGTTATTTTTCTCTACTGTTGCCTAAAACATCAAAAGGAATCATCCTGCGCACATGTGATGTTGTCAGAATCATTACCCTGAATCCAAGGCAGCTAACTACTTAATCTTCATTTTCTTCAGGAAAGCAAAAGTTGGCAGGCCTGGGAAACCAGCAGCCTACAGAATGCATATTTCCCAGCAAGACATCTTGCCCAGCCTTTTTACCAGTTTTGAGTGTATAGTGTCTGGCTTGTGGCTAGACCACAACTCTGAGGCAGTTGGCAGGCAGGGGCCATGCCAGGCTGACTTCACCAGGATGATATCAGAGATGGGGCTGGGCTGCCAGTCTCAACATGCTGATGTCAAAGCCAGCCCACTCCTCCAACCTGCTTGGTCTGTTGGCTGAAACAACTGGCCAACAGTAAGCTAGGAACTAAAGACCAAAGGATTATTCAAGGCCCCAGCCGACTAGTTTCCAGTACCAGCTGCTCCAAGCAAGCACTTCAGCTCAAGTCACATACGGTGAGGCCAGATTTAGGAGTTAGACCGATCTAGTTCCCAACTCCAGTTCCCTTGCTTACCTCACATGGTGCTGGGCAACTCAAGTCTTTCATCTCTGAAATGGGAAGAATGTGGTTAGAATTAAGGACACAGTGCACACGTAAGCCCAGTACTCTGTAACACACGGTTTGTGTTCCACCAATGACTCCTACTGTAAGTGTGATGCTTAGTACAGGTTCATGACTAATAATAGTGATAATTTATGAAAAAGCTTCACAAGACAAAATATTGGCCCAGCCACTAAAATAAAATTGCACTGGAAATAGCCAATCAGTGGCATGTGTATGTTTAATTCATGTGTGGTTTTGTTGCTCCGGGCAAAAATGTTTCCTAGGCTGCTTACCTGGCAACGGACATTCGAGCCCATGTTTCCCATACTCGCAGATGCTGATCCTGATCCACTAAGTCGACAGCCCTGCAGAAGAACATTGCAAAGTGGGTCAATGAACAGGAAGCCATTGGCATTACCATTACCCCTGACTTCCCTGTCACTGAGAGAAGCCAGTCATAAGTACTTTTCACTTTGGATGTGAGGGTTGTACTGTTCTGGCTATAAATGACATGGAAGCACTAATATTTGCTGTAGTGAAAATCTGGAGATTATGAGTTTCAAAGGACATTCCTATTTGCTAGTGCTGCACTCTCTGTCTCTTAAATGTAAATATTTCTCTTCCCTCCCTTTCTGATTCTTTAGCCTCTGCTCCTCCTATTGGTGCTTCTTCCTTCTCCTGTCTGCTCTCTCACACGCATGGATCACTCACCATGAAACTAGACATATTTAATGATTTTGTAGCAAAGGATTTTGTAAACTGTCTAAAAACTGTGATTCATATTCAAGTTATTATTTTAAGGATTTTGTGATTTCGAAATTTGGGAGATCTGCATATGAGAGGAGTCCAAGAACTGGGCAACTGCTTTTCTTTCAAGCAGCCTGTTGACATATTCGGCAAATAATTTCCAAAACACTATGTGATTTGGGGAGTTGTTTTTCTATCTAGACAATGTGTGTGGCTTGGAAATCACATTTGTGCAGTATGTTTTCTTAGATTA
The DNA here is from genome assembly GCA_004024845.1 of Tonatia bakeri. Lineage (NCBI taxonomy): Eukaryota > Metazoa > Chordata > Mammalia > Chiroptera > Phyllostomidae > Tonatia > Tonatia bakeri. Next base: position 73,560 of record PVIA01007939.1, read on the forward strand.
GCTTGCCAGGTAACCAGAAATGAAAAGCATGTCCTTAAAAAGTGCCTCCTCCAATGCCTATCTCCCCCAGTCGAGGGGGCTCAGTGCATTCCAACTTCACATTTTTTGCTCTAACGCCCTGTGTGGCCTTGCTCAGTTTAGATTTGAACCCAGTTCAAAAAGCACAAGTCCAGGAAAGGATTGTGCAAGAGTGCCGTGTTTATGCTGCGCTGTACGTTCTTAGCAATATTAGCCATTTCATCCATAAACATCAATCTACATTTTATGAGATTCCCAATCAGCTTCTTGGCACATATCACAGATTTAAAGGCAAAAGCAGAGAAAATACTAAATAAAGCAATGTCTTCCAAAAAGTTTATGTAAGACAATGAACACGAGTGTATCAGTCAAGCCAGTGAAGCAAACACTTGTGGCGCGTCTACTCCGGGCATTGCGCTGTGGCTAGGTGCTCAGAGGGACACGAAAGTGAGCATGACTCTGGGTCCTCACTCAGAATAATCCTGTTCTAGTAGTGAAGGCTTTGTCCTTCCAGGGCTGACTTTACCACACTGACTTCACGCCCTCGGTCAACAAGAAAACCATTGTGCAGTCTCTATCCAGAGGTATAAACAAAGTGATCTTGGGGAGTACCCCTGATGAGTTCATTATATCTCTTCGAAATTATCTCATTAACTTTTCAGAGTATGTAAAAGAAGAGCATTTTTATTAACTTATTCCTCAAATTTCCCTGTATTTATCAGCAATGATAAATACAGGGAAATTTTTATCAGAACAATGATAAAAACTAACACATTGACCAGTTACTATGGAGCTGGCACTGGCCTAGTTCTAAACACTTTGCAAACAATAACTACTTTAGTTCTTAAAATAGCCCTCGAGATGAAGTTCCAGTTGTCTATAGCTACACCACTTATTATTTAAACTTAGTGGCATAAAGAATAACCATTTTTCTGTGTTCACAGAATCTGTGGACCCAGAAATCAGACAGTGCACAGGACATCAGATGAAGGACACTTGCTTCTACTCCACAGTGTCTGAGAACTCTGCTGGGAAGACTTGAACAGTTGGAGGTGGCCTGACTGACTAGCTGACAACTGGAATCACCTAGATGCTTCTTTCCACAAATCTGACAGCTGACCTGGAATTATTTTAAGGCTGGGCTCAAGTGAAACTATAAATTTGGGCACCTACTCACGTGGCCTCTCCAGGAATGGGGGGACCCTCACAACAGCCTCAACGTCCTTGGACTTCTTCATGGCAGCTCTGGATTCCAAGAGAATGTGCTCCAGCGAGCAAGGCAGAAGTTACATCATCTGGTATGACCTAGCCTTGGTCATTGCTTCTGTCGGACTCTGTTGGCCTGCACATTCATAAGCCTGCTCAGAGTCAAGGGTGGGGGCCACAGACATTCTTGATGGAAGGAGTGTCAAAGAACGTGTGGCCACATTTTTAAAATGTTAAAGGTTATTCTCATTACCTGCATTCTACAGATAGGAAAACTGAGGCATGGAGATGCAAAGTAACTTGTCCAAGATTACTTACTAAGAAGCAGAAGGAAGATATAAGTCCAACCTACCTGGCTTAAGGGTGCATGTACTTTACAAGAAGCTAGGCTGCCCCTAAATTCAGTCTTGCAATTCATTCAACAAATGTTTGGTGGGAATTTGTTATGGGCTGGCCTCTCTTCTCTTGAAGACCCGGGGGATATAGCTCTGAACAAAGTACACACATGCCCTTCTCTCAGCATTTCACATCCTATTAGTGGTAGACAGATAGTAGAGAAACATATAATATGCCAAATGAGAAGGGCTAACTTAAAAATAAAAAGCCATAATTAGTTACTTGACTATGTTACAATATTTCATATAGAATGGTCAGGAAAGGCCTCTATGAAGATATGACATTAACCTGATTGGAACAGTAATAATAACTCATCATGTGGATTTCTGGAGGGTTAGCATTCAAGGCAAAGAATAGCACTACATACACCAAAGCCTCAATGGGGAAGAAGAGGAATAGGGAGGAAATTTAGGTCCACCAACATCAGAGGAAACAGCAAGAGCAAAGGGCCAGAGTTGGGAGCTTGCTTGAAAAAAAACATGTACCGACATGGCAGTCTGAATGTCTAGAGTGGACTCCCAAGTCAGTGAGAAGAGATGAAATTAGATATTAGAAAACTAGATTCTGTAGGACCTTATAGGCCATCGTAAGGACTCAGGTTTCTACTTGGAATGAGTTGGGATCCATTGAAGGGTTTTGAGCACAGAAGTTTTGTGATCTGGATAAACTATAAAAAGTAAGAGTGGAGGAAGGGACACCACCCCCCAAGTTCATTGCAGCCTTATTCACAAAAACTAAGCGATGGAAACAACTTAAATGCCACTGAGAGTTGAATTAAGAAAGAAAATGCCATATATACACACAATGGAATATTATGTTGCCTTAAAATGGGACACAGATATCCTGTCATGTGCTACATCCTGGATGAAACTTGACTTTATGCTAAGTGAAGTAAGCTAGTCACAGGACAAATATTGCATGATTTCACCTAACTGAGGTATCTAAAGCAGACAAATTCAAAAGCAGAAAATAGAATGGTAGTCACCAGGGGCAAAGAGGAGGGGCAGTTGGCGAGCTCACGTCAGTGGGTGAAGAGTTTCAATCATGCAAAATGAAAAAGTTCTAGAGAGCCCTGGCTGGTGTGGCTCAGTGGATTGTGCACCGGCCTGGGAACTACAGGGCCATTGGTTCAATTCCTAGTCAGGGCACATGCCTGTGTTGCAGGCCAGGTCCCCAGGAGGGGACACATGAGAGACAACCATACATTGATGTTTCTCTCCCTCTCTTTCTTCCTCCCTTCCCCTCTGTCTAAAAATAAAATAAATAAAATCTTTAAAAAAAGAAAAAGCTCTAGAGATTTGCTGTTCAACAACATGCTTATAGTTTACAATACTAACAATACTGTACTGTAACTTAAAAAAATGTGTTAAGAGGATAGAATTCATGTTATATGGGTTTTTTTCTAACACAATGAAAAAGTAGAATGCTGTCCCAGGGGAAAAGAAAAGACTGGAGGCAGGAGGAAGGGACTAGCTGGGAGGCGACTGTGACAGTTTAGGCCACAGATAGTGCTGGGTTGGGTCAGGATGACAGTGGTGAAGGCAGCAGGAAATGGAAAGGTCATTTGCCAATTTTGAAAGTGAATTTTACCCTAACGATTTGCTCGTGGGACCGTGAGAGAAATGGAAAACTCAAAAATCTCTTTTAAAGTCTTGGTCTGAGCAACCAGAAGAATGGCATTGTCACTTGCTGAGATGAGAAAACACTGGGTGATAAGCAAGTTGGAAGGAGACTGAAATTCGGGCCTCTGTTTCTGACACGCTGTACTGCCAACGACTCCTGGGCTTTCCTATGAAAGTGTTGAGGGAGCAGAAAAACCAGTCTGAAGCCGAGAGGTATAGCCTGCCTCATGACCCTGGAGTCATCTTCTCCTCCTTTCATTCCTCCTTTCCAGCCTCTGAACACTGTGGATTTCACCTATTACATGTTGTGTAATTGCAAACAGCAAAGGCAAAAGGCCATGTTTCCCCCATAAATGCTCCCTGAGAATAAGCATTACATGTTATGATTAGTAAAAATTATATAGGAATCAAATGCACTGAGGTTGAAAAAGCATTGAGGTTGAAAATCAAGGGAGAAAGAGAGAGGCTTGTAATGGGAAAGAAAACAAAGGTGGCAACGAAGAGGGAAAGAACAGAATTTACCAAATGAATCGTCTCCCTGAGTCTGCGTATGCATGTGAAACTGGCAGATCAGTAGGGGAAGAATGAACTGAGTTTTTAGAGAAGCAAAAACGCAGAAAACGAGGGGGGAAAGAGGAAAATATTTGTTGGACTGTAGCCAGTTTTCCAGCTCCAGAGACATCTGGAGCCAAGACGA
>PVIA01007940.1:0-77467 GCA_004024845.1 Tonatia bakeri
GTTTTAACTCTGTTTTCCTAGACTAAAGAAAAAGGTTTATACACAGATGAAAAGGGGTCAAATAAAAACAGAAACAGAAAATGAAAGCATCTGACATATGCTACTGTATCTTTTTATTTCGAAGAATAAAGAAAAGACCCTGAAAATCTTTGAGAACATAAAACATAATACTTACAAAAGTAGCAAAAATTCAATCTGGCCATAGACTTCTAGCCTGCCAAATGTCAGAAAGCAATTTAACAACAATAGGAAGTTTTGAAAATAATATGGTATAATTCAAGATATCTATATTTCATATAGTTGCCATGTATATGTGAAGTCAACATGTAGATTTTCAGGTGTGGGCAAATTCAAAATTTCATCTAAAAATGCTTCTTTTTAAAGATTTTATTTATTTATTTTTAGAGAGGGAAGGGAAGGAGAAAGAGACAGAGAGAGAAACATCAGTGTGCGGTTGCTGGGGGCCGTGGCCTGCAACCCAGGCATGTGCCCTGACTGGGAATCGAACCTGCGATGCTTTGGTTCGCAGCCCTCATAAAAATGCTTTTTAAAAACAAAAACTCTAAGGCATATTCTGTGACATTTGTGACATATTCTGTGAATCTCAAAGGAGGCAGATTCATGGGTCTCCAATTAAATGGACTGTGGATCCGTGACCTAGACTTAACCAAACCAACTTTTACAAACTAGACAAGCAGTTTATCAGACTTTTAAAAAAGTGGTAGATGAAGTATAATGCTAATTATATAAAGACAAGTTAGCATGAAAATGACTGACTTCTTTTCCTAGGACAAGTTCCTCTTCCTAGTAGAAATGCATCCCATGTCACTTTTTTTTTTATTAGGAGTTAAGCCATTAAAAATATTTAGTGTTGTAAATGTCACATATTTGAGACAGCAGAAACCAAAGCATCCTCCTTCAAATTCTCACTTCACTTGTATTTCACAGAAGTGCTTTGTAACCTAGATTTCTACCACCTGCGTGGAGCGTCTAGACAAGAGGAAGCCCTGGGGAACCAAAGGCCCGTGGAGTTCACTGCCAGGGCCAGGGCACAAGCCCAGGCTGACACACCTGCCACGTGCAGAGCACCTCGACATGCCCAGGAGTACTGGGGGACACACACATTTGAAGGAGGGGGCCAGGCACCACAATACGGGTGTCATTCATTTCTGAAAGCGCCACTTCAAATCCTGACCCTTGACTCTATGTGATAGTCCGAAGGATGCTACTTGAGAACTAACTACGGTCAAAGTACAATGAAAATGATTGCGGCCATTACCTGGAATATCACTTAATATTCACTCTTGTTAATAATATTGGAGATACCAAGTCACAAAGACCCGCCTATCTCTTGTGATCTGGCCACCAGGACCCCAGGCCAGGGCAAGAGCAGTGCTCCCAGGAAAAGCATGACTTCCAATCCCACTCAGTATGTCAGATCAGCAGCACTGAAAATCAGCTCCCCCAGGAAGTCCCAGACTTTGTGCCACAATGAGCAGAAAATCAGCAGTGTGGCTCCTTCCCCAGGTAGGGTCACCCGGATCACCAGACACGGGGCACAGACACATGCGCGCATCCAGTATGTGGGTCTGACCCGACAGAGAGCTGGAAACAGAAGCAGGCACTGCGCCAAGGGCTCCAGCAAACCCGGAGGAGAAACAACACAGAATGAAGTGCCTCTGGATGCCTACATGGTACCAGAAGTTCAAGTCTACTCCCATCCTCCCAGCTCGTGAGATAAGGAGAAGGTTCTACCGACATCCTGGCGACAGTGAAGGGAACCTTGGACAACACCCAGCCAACGTTCACCTCTCTACATTCAAGGACAACTAAACGGGGGGAAATCTGTGAAAAGATTCAGCAGTGAGGAAGCAGAGACTAAAGCACTCATAATGCAGAGAAAAAAAACTCACCTTCAAAAAGAAAATTCACTAAAGGAAACAAATAAATTTTAGAGAGCATCTGTCTGCTTGTTGTGTTCAGTGAAATTCAAGAAAACAGATCTTTGAAACAAAGGTGAAAGCCGAAATCATAGGGTAATAAAGAGTGAACATATTGAGAAAGAAGAAATTAAAAAGAAAGAAAAGACTATAAGAATTAAAAAAAAAAAAACTAAATGGTGGCCAGCTTCCTACATACCCAGCCTGTTTTTGGACTGGCACCCATTAAATATCAGTTACAGCTGCCCCTGTTCCCATACAGCCTCCAGCTTTCTGCTCCGTGCATCTGCCACACAAACCCCAGGGCATCCCAAATGTCCACGGCTTCCAGCGCTGTAAAACCTCAGGGCAGCATTCAGGTGGGTGCTGCTCCAGTGGCCTCTCCACCCACCCTTTCCCCAGGTCCTTTGTCCTCGGAACATCCCATCCTGCCTTACCCTACCTTACCCCACCTACCACCCACCTCTCGGTGCAATTACCCCTTTGTAGGTAGAACAGTTTTAAATTAGCTCTTTCGCCACTGGTCACCAACTAGTCTCAAAAATGGAAAAATTTCTTAAATTTTCTAGGAATAAGGAGGTACCTTCCCTATTTTCCATTACAGTACAAGTTGTCCTAGTTCTGAATCCATCTTAAGAATGATGTCTAGCCCTTGCCAGGTGGCTCAGTTGGTTGGGGCATCACCCCATACCTCAAAAGGTCATGGGTTCAATCCCTAGTCAGGACACATAACTAGGTTGCGGGTTTGATCCCTGGTCAGGGCATGTACGGGAGGCAACTGATTGATGTCTCTCTCTCACATCAATGTTTGTCTCATGTCAATGTTTCTCTCTCCCTCTCTCCCTCTCTCTCTTCTCTCCCCTTCCTCTCTCTCTAAAATCAATAAACAGATCTTTGGGTAAGGATTTAAAAAAAATAAATTTTGTCTAAAAACAGCCAAGATCATTCATACCTGTATTATAAGGTATTTTTGTTAAACTTGGAGAAGACAAGAAGGGCAGGACAGCACAGGTGTCTGCCTTTGTTTTCCTGGTGAAGTTCATCTGGATACTTTGCCATGGGAATTCATTTTACCTAAAAGGTCAAAGTCCCCAAGGACAGGTCCCATGGTAAGCTGTGGTCCATGTGTCTAGTTTTTAATACTACTTACAAAGACCTTTTTGTTTGGGCACCTAAAGGAAGGGGGAAATGGAGGAAGGGAAAAGAAAATATACAAGGATAACAGTAAGTTTCTCTTCTGAGTGAATGAATGTTCATAGTTTCCAGCACTCCATCTATTTCTGTCATTGTGGCTGCCAGATAATAGTTCCAGTATAGAAGGGCAACGCCGTTTTAGGAATAGCTATGCTTTCAAACTCAGGCAGCATGCCTTTCTAGTGTGTAAGTCAACTGTGGGTGAGCCACTGCCGCTTCACATGCGTCTTTCGTTTCTCCACAGATCCCCTCCGCTTTCCGAGTGTTTCTTTGCTCCGGTGAAACGTCCCATCACTTCAGCTCTCTGTGCCCCAAGGCTAGAACAAGCCCTGGCCCCTGAGTTCCTGTGACTCCACGCCAGTGTGGGGACGCATGACAGTGTTGGAAGAACTGAACAAGGAAACGCCTGAACACTGTATTTTGACATTTGAAAGGCTGCTGCAGTAGGAGAAAGTCTTCTTTTTCCCCCACAAAGATAATTTCTAGGACCCATGGGGCTTTATTTAGCGGGAAGCAACTTTCCAACTCCACTCCATAACTTAGAAAACCCCACAACGGTGCGGGCCCTGTTCCTCGTCAGGGGAGGTTCTGAAAGCCCTACAACACTGTGCCTTGAGAACACACACACGCGTTCAGCTTTAGACACTACTAGCAGGAAATCGTCAGAAAAGCACAGGCACACATAAACTGGAATAAAAAGGCATGGAACTCACGTTCCTGCATCTGTCTATGCTGCCCAAGGTCATTCCCTCTGAGAATGGATGAGCAGCTCCTAAGATGTCAGTGTGGCCAAGGGTGGCTATGGTCTCAGACAGGCTGTGTTTCGATGCAGAGGATGTGAAAGGAAACCAGCACTTCCTCACATGTTCCCATGAACCATGAGTCCCAGAAACTCATTTGAATAAAACAATCACTGTTTCTGTTCCTCACATCCGTGGATTTGTAAGCCAAAGGTATCCCTGTGTACTTTTCACACACCTGTCTCCTCCACGTCCCTCCCACCCCCTGCCACTTACCTAAATGCCATAGAAAGGAAATTAAAACCACTCCCCCAAATGAAATGTCTAATGTGACTTTCAGGCTTATGCTTGAATGTTATCCATGATGCCACCCAAGTACTTTTCTGGTGATGTGTTTGTTTCTGTAACTAATTAAGAGGACTGCACTTGAGACACTCATTCAAAGTGGGTGTGTTCTGGCCGCAGGCACTGTGATGGGCTCCAGAAACACAAACGAGGGGAAGGCAGTATCTTCCTTCAGTGAGGACGGGCAGCTCAGGCGCACCCACCGAGCAGGACAGCAAGCGTGATGGCAGAGGTGGGACAAGGGTGCCATGAAAGCACAGAGGAAGAAGATCTCCAAATAACAAGGCCCTCGTTAGAGAAGGTGACGTCAGAGCTGTCTTGAGGCTGGGCAGGCATCAGCCGGGCAAGCAAGATGGGGTGGAGAACAGGTGGACTCTGGAGTGAGAAAGCAGCCTAAAAACCGTGATCCACCCAGAAAATTCCATGGATGGCTGGGGCTCTGCGGTTAGTGAAGAGATACAACTTCAGAAGAAGGCTGCAGCCAGACCTTGGTGGGCTTAGCATTGCAAGCCAAAGAAATTTAATTTTCTCCTGGAGATCAGGGGAAGCCCCTGGAAATTTTTTAAATGAGGTGAAGGGGTTAGCATAATAAGATTTGCATTTTAGAAAGATCAGTCTAGCAGAAGAGTAGAAGAAAGCAGGCACTTAGTGAGGGGGAATATTCTAAATGTTTTTGTTACAAATAGGCTTGTCTGGTACCCTAAGTGGTACAGTACAAACATTCCCTTCTCATACATTTTGGAAGGGTATTGCATGAGTTTGGCGGTAGTATGGGTCACTGCCTTCAGTGGTTTCGGGGAAAGGGCTTGTTTGGGGCATGCAGTCTCCTGACTGAGTGGCCTCTAAACCACAGACAAGAACACCAACAGAAACGACTGGCAAGAAAGCCTAGTTACATAACTTACACCTTTTGCCAATGCCATAAGTAAAAGATAAGCATGCTTCTACGGTTCCCAAGTACCCATGCCTATGGGAGATGTAAAAATAGTTTTAAATAAATTTCCGAGCTGCTATGAATGTTTCACTTAAGGAAAAAAATTAGGTTGATATCTGTATTTTTACACACCTCTCACATAAGTCATTAACTAGTTAACAAATTACTAAGGTACTGAAGATTTTAAACAGTCTCCTTAACAACACTGACCCAACTGAACATGATGCCCGGTTGCAGAGCATGACATGCTCTTCCAGTGCACAGGTGGCAGCTATCAAAACCGGCCACCTGCTGGGTCACAGCAAAGGTCTCAATGGATGTGACACAACTGAAATCACACAGACCATGTTCTCTGATGAGAGTGAAACTCAGCTAGAAATTAATAATAAAAAACAATTGGAAATATTCCAAAGGTGTGGAAATTTCAGAATACACTTCTTAATAACCATGGGTCAAACATTAAATTAGAAAATAAATTTAAATGTTAATGAAAATATGATACATCAAAACATGTCACATGCAGGTAAAGCAGTGTTTAGAGGAAAATGTGTAGTCTTAAGTAAACATATTAGAAAAAGAGAAAATCTGAAAATAAGTGGCTTCATTAACTATCTCAAGAAATTAGAAAAAAATGTTATCCAAAGAAAGTAAAAGACAGAAATAAACACAAAAACAAAATTTAATTAAGTAGAAAACAAACTTATAACAGAAACAATCAGCAAAACCAAAAACTGCATCTTTGAAAAGCTTATTAAGTCAAAAATTAAAAACAGAATATTACTACAGATCCTATAAACATTCAAAAGAGTAATAAAAGAATATCATAAATACTTTTCTGTAGATACATTTAAAATTTAGATGAAATAGAAAAATTCCATGGAAAAGTAATTCATCAAAACTGACACAAGAAAAAACACCAAGTATGAATTCGTCTCCACCTGTTGAAGAACCTGAATCCATAGTTTAATATTTTCCCTCAAAAAAAACCCCTACAGTTCTAAATCACATTATCAATAAATTCATCTAAACATTTGAGGCAGAAATAAGAGTTTTCCAGAGAAAAGCAAAAGACAAAACACCTTCCAACTCACTTTATGTGGCTAGCATATTCTTGACACCTAAATAAAACAGGAACATTATAAGAAGAGAATTATAGTCCATTCTCTCTCATGAACATAGGTGCAAAACTCCTAGACACAATTTTGACAAATTAAATCCAGCAATAAATAGAAAGGAAAGTAAGCACCAAGCAAAATTACAAGAATGCGACTTCTGGCCAAGATGGAGGTGTAGGTAGACGTACCTCCTCACACAAACAAAACTAAGGACAACAAAAATTTAGAAACCTAAAAAACAACCAGAACAGAGAGAAATGAACTGAACAGAAGTTTGACAACCATTCATCCAGACCGGTAAGGAGGGGCAGAGTCGGAGGCCTAAGGAGAAGGGTTGAGGGGTCCCGGCAGGAAAAATCGGTGACTGGCAGACACGGGTGGGCAGGGTGCAGGCGGCAGTTGGCAGACTCCAGAAGCGCAGGGGCAGCTGATGGACCAGTGGCAGACCCTGGGCGTGGGAGGCAATGAGCAGACCCAGCTGGCTGTCCGCAGTCACACATTCGTGTGCAGATAAACTAGGCAAAATCAGGCAGCGACACAGACCACGCAACCCAGGGACCCAGCGCCGGGAAATAAAGCCTAAGAGCGCCGACTGAGGACACCTGTGGAGGTTGAGGCCAGGAGATTCTCTCAGCCTCACAGGAGGCCCCTTGGAAAAGGCCACAGAGTCTGAGAAAGTACACAAGCCCACCTGCCCAGGAGCCAAGACCAGAAGGGCCCAATTTGCTTGTGGGAAGCAGCAGAGGAGACTGAGGTCCTAGAGAGAGAGGAGAAGGCACCATCGTTCCCTCTCAGACCCCGCCCCCACATACAACATCACAACCCAGCGACTGAGGCGCCCCGCCCTGGTGATCACCTAAGGCTGTGCCCCTCATATGTAACAGGTGTGACCAGACAAAGGCGGGGGGCGGGGAGGGGGAGATGGCTCAAACAGAATTATGAGGCCCCTCAGCCAGTACTTTTAAGCAAACAAAAGATTGCCAACCTATCAGATGCACGGTTCACAGAACTGGTGATCAGGATGCTCACAGAATTGGTTGATTTTGGTCGCAAATTAGATGAGCAAATGAAGGCTACAATAAGTGAAATGAAGGAAAATGCACACGGAACCAATAGTGATGGAAAGAAAACTGGGTTTCAAATCAATGGAATGGACCAGAAGGAAGACAGGAAAAACAAAACAGAAAAGAATAAAGAGACAAGAATTCAAAAAAATGAGGAGAGATTTAGGAACCTCCAGGACATCTTTAAACATTCCAACATCCGAATTATAGGGGTACCAGAGGGGGAAAAGGAAAAACAACAAGTGAAAAAGTTATTTGAACAAATAATAAAGGAGAACTTCCCCAATAGGGCAAGGGAAGTAGACTTCCAGGAAGTCCAGGAAGCTCAGAGAGTCCCAAAGAAGTTGGATCCAAGGAGGAACACGCCAAGGCACATCATAATTACATTACCCAAGGTAAAAATGAAGGACAGAATTCTAGAAGCAGCAAGAGATAAGGGGACAGTTACCTACAAAGGAGTTCCCATCAGAATGTCAGCTGATTTCTCAAAAGAGACCTTGCAGGCAAGAAGGGGCTGGAAAGAAGTATTCCAAGTCATGAAAGGCAAGGACCTACATCCAAGATTGCTCTATCCAGCCAAGCTTTCATTTAGAATGGAAGGGCAGATAAAGTGCTTCTCAGACAAGGTCAAGTTAAAGGAGTTCATCATCACCAAGCCCTTATTATATGAAATGTTAAAGGGACTTATCTAAGAAAAAGAAGATAAAAAATATGAACAGTAAAAAAAGACATCAAACTCACAGTAACAACCATACCTAAAACAAAAGCAAACTAAGCAAACAAATAGAACAGGAATAGAACCACAGAAATGGAGATCACCTGGAGGGTTATCAACAGGGGAGTGGGAGGAGGAGAGAGGGGGAAAAGGTACAGAGAATAAGTAGCATAGATGGTAGGTAGAAAATAGAAAGGGGGAGGGCAAGAATAGTATGGGAAATGTAGAAGCTAAAGAACTTATGACACATGGACATGAACTACAGGGGGGGGAATGTGGGTGGGAGGGGGTGGGCAGAATGGAGGAGAGTGAAGGGGGAAAATGGGACAACTGTAATAGCATAATCAATAAAATATATTTAAAAATTACAAGAATGCAAGGTTGGTTAAACATTTTTAATCAATGAATAAGTGCTATTCACTATTTTAACATGAATACAAGAGAAAGAGCATATGATCATAAGATATTTTAAAAGCATTTGAGAAGATACCTGTTCATAGTAAGTATCTTAGCAAAGAAGGAGTCAATTTCCTAAATCCGATATTGTGTCTTTAACACAAAAATGCTATAGAAAACATTACACATAACACAAATACAGAAAGCTTTTCTGTTGAACTAGCTAATAATGAGGATGCTTACAACCACTACTTCTCTTCGATACTGTATGGGAAGTTTTCACCAGTTCAGGGAGAAAAAAAGGGGAAGAAATAAAACATAGGCAAAGACTGGAAAGAAAAAATAAAACTGTCACTACAGATGAAATAACACAAAGATGGGATATCTAAAAGAATTTGCAAATAAATTAGTACATTTAAAAGACGAATTAGGCAAGGTCACTGGATAAACAACAATAAACAATCAGAAAATGGTACTATCTAAAAAATCATCCAAATAAAAAGTATCTAGGAATAAATCTTACCAAAGATACAAAAGCACTCTTCATAGAAAAACTGTAAGATATTGTTGATGGAAGTCTAAATGACTGAGATAAATGAGAGGGTAATTCACGTTCATAAATCTAAACACAGTATTTTAGAAATACGAATTCTTCCTAAACTTACCTATAGATTCAATGTAATCCCAAACAAATTCTCCACAGGTCATTTGGTAGAAACTGACAGGCTGATTGTAAAATTTCTTTGGAAGTGTGAACAACCAAGCATACCCATATGGTTTTGATCACAAAAAGAATAAAGCTGAAGCACTTACACTCCCAGAGAGCAAAACACTGCTCTATAAAGCATTTAACTCTGGGCCTACAGCTCTCTACCGCCTCACTCTTCCAGCCCTCGCCTCTCAGCACGCAGCTGGTGTGTGCAAGGATGTGCACACGTATTTCAATATTAATACAGGCACAACAGAAGTGAGGAGAAACATCGGCCACAAGAAAATAATAAAACAGCCAAGTATGCACTTCTTTTGAATTATCCCATTCCACACGTGACCATTCCACTCCATCAGCACGGGCCCATTCTTCAATGCCCACTCGAGGGCGCCACCACAAACCCCCTCGGCTGCTGTGGATTTTCTGGTGAATATTTGCATCCCTTTTGCTTTCATGAAGCTGTGCCATGGAGCAGCCCTGCAATATTCAGTCCTCAGGTAGTGGCCATTCTACACAGTAAATCTCCTTTCCAGATGCATGTTTGTGGGTGTGAGAGCGAGTGAGTGTGTGCGTGCGTGCGTGCACGCTCCCTGACCGTGAACACGAGGCAGAAAGCACTGTTTGATGCAAAAGAAGCCTTCTATTGTTGTAGAGTTCTAGAAGGTATCATGGCGCAGGGTTAAACTTTCAGGGAACTGTGAATTTATAATACTGATTTTGTTCTTTTGGCATTCTTGTAGTAAGATAATGCAGCGGTTTAGAGAGGCATTTCTTCCACACCCCTAATTACTCTTGATCTTACAAAAATATTTCTTAAAAACCAATTTATGCCATACTTATCTTTACCATCACTCAACTCACACATTTTGTGAAACAGAAATAGTGTCTTAAAAAGTGCAGATTCACAATTATTCTAGGAAAACACTGTCTCTCTACAATATGACTCTAGGTGGGCAGAGCTTATGGGGAAAGCATACTAACAGAAGAACCCACTTTACTGGCCATTGGTCTTCAGGAAAAAGGACTAAACACAGTGAGAAAGGAAACCCAGAGCATCACCAGAGCATCACTCGACTACAGGCCGTGCTGAGGACTGTGGAGTGGGGAGGACTTGAAATCCTGCCAGGCTGCCAAAAAGGTGAGTTCCAGAAGCCAGTTTTCATTTGCAGCTATTCATGTGGAAAGAATCATCACCATTTTTCTCTGCTGATAAACATGTCACTTCAGAAACATCTGCTTCAACAGACCAGAGAAATGAGAACTAAAAACATCTTTGAATGACGGTAATGAGAACAGGAAGATGAGCAGAAGCTAGAAGAAAGTCTGCAGGAAGATCTAGGAAGGTTAAAGCCATGCAGGCACGATTCTCTCCATCTTAAGAGCCCACCCCACCCCAGAGCTCCCTCGATTTTCCTCCCTCACTTCAGTTCCTTCTTTAATCTGAACTGCATTGTGTGGGTAGATGCATCCAGATGCTAAAGCTCCCTCACCCAGCAAAATCACAGGTATTCTACCATACCAGAAACATAGTATGTTTTAGCAAGATAAATCCAAGATTACCTATTTTCTCCACTTTTTTCTTTTATAATAAGAGATACAATTATTTCACGGATGAAAACCTGCAAAGAATGGCTCACGAGGTGCTGAATTAGCCCAGCTGCCTTCTTAAAGATTAATTCCCAAAGAATTAGGGAATAAAACAACCCAACTCAAAGAAAACTGAGAAACTGCCAAGGTGGCTTGCTTTGAATGTGTGGGGACAGTGCTGCGCACATCCTTGGTCTGGAATAGAGTCGGGAGGAAATGACAGGACAGGAAGTGGTACAGTCTGCTGTTGTTTCCCTCCCTTGGCCACCTCCAGATGCTCAGCGGTCACCCCGCACCTCTGGTGACTCGGAACTCTAAAAGCTCAAAAGACCCTGGAAGGTTCAGTCAGGGTTGCCTGTCCCACCTTGTGGCTCCACTGGGTTCGACATAGGTTCCCGGGAAGGAGAAGAATGGGGGAGAACATGTGTGGAGGGTGCTTGTGAACCCAGCTGGAACTGGAACGCATGGCGTCTGGTCACTCCCCACTGTCCAGAGCCCAGTCTGTGGCCACCCTTCCCAGAGAGAAGCTGGGAGCTGCAGCCCCGTTGTGTGCCCTGGAGGGCGAGGAAGGAGGTTTGGCGAAGAGCCTGTAGATTTCTGCCACACTAGACAATGGAAGCCTGTCATCTCTGCTCATTTTTTCTTTTAAGCCTTTTGTTTCTACCCTGTTGAGAGCATCCAATGAATGTTGTATGTTAAAGTGGCTCGTTAACGTTATAGACTATTAAACTGAGAGACGTGACCATCCACATGACCAGATTACCTCCCGAAGCTTGGGATAAAAATGAGACAGTTCTCAAGGGAATTATCCTGAGTGAACAAAACCAATCCCAAAAGGTTACCTACTATATTATTCCATTTATGTAACGTTTTTGAAATGACAGAATTATGCAACAAAGGACAGATTACTGGTTGTCGGGGGTTAGAGGGAGAGAAGAGTGGGATGAAGACAGGTGTAAAAAGGGAGCCCGTGATGATGACCTTGACTGTGGTAACAGGTGCACAAACCCACATACATAATAAAACTGCACCCAACTAAACATGCATGCACATGCATGCACATGCATGTAATGAAACTGGGGAAATCTGAAGGAGCTAGGTGGAATATGTTAATGTCGATATTCTGGTTGTCCCACTTTTGCAAAGTATATGTGTTGGGGAAAACTGACTAATGGAAAACTGACTAATGGGGAAAACTAAGGGTTACATGGAAATCTCTTTGTATTATTTCTTATTACATGTAAATCTACAATTATTCAAAATACAAGGTTTAATGAAAAAGAAAAGGACACGGCCCTACAGTTCAGTGGGATATTGATGCTAATGGGCTGCATGTAAGTTGTCCTCACCCTGGCTGCTTTTATCAGGGCCTCTCTCTGCATGGGGTCCATTTAGTATTGCTCTCCCAGGTCCTTCTGCTTGGCAGTAGGGAGGAAGAAAGAAATGTTCATGGGCAAGCTGTTAGCCATGTCTGATCGCTTTGGAGAGGATCCAACAAGGGCTTACCATCAATGACATCGGGAGCTTGGTGGGAACCAGAGAAAGACTGAAGGTTATTACATGCCAAAGGTTCTCAGGATCCACTGAAGAAACTGGGATGCCAGCAAGTGGTCATCTCACTGACAAGATGAAGGAGGAACAACCCAGCAACTTTGCTAAAGGGCCACCAATTTCACCATCCACTGACCACCGCCCCTCGGGACCTCTAAGGTATGAGGCATTTTCCCTCCAGCACACTCACTGTCCCTTTCCCACTCACGCTCAGAAGTTAGTTTCATTTGGAGGGTACTTTCACTACGGTAGGCTGCCCAGGAAGGGTTTGTAAAGAAAGTCTGTGCCAGCAGGCGTGAGGCTGATGGAGTGGGGAAGTATTGAAACAGGTTAGGGCTATGAGCCTGTGGTGGTGATTGTGTTGTACTGTATAGTCCTTCCCACTCAAATAGGAGAACAATTTGCATACTATTAACATTTGAAGTTTGTTTTCAAAATAGTTACTGTTCAATCTCCTTCCCATCACAAAGCATTTTGTAATAGCGTGGGGTGGTGGGGGGCAGGTAGCGATCTTGACCGGTATTGTGTTATCACTCATGGTCTGTCTGCTGTAGCGCATTCTAATCACCAAATGTGTCACAAGCCAAAAGCTTTCCCTCCTTTATTGCTACATATTAATAGAAAAAGATGATTTGGGATGCTTGTTATTCATTCAAATATTACCATGAGAATAGTGCCTCCCCCACCCCCATGGCTAGAAACACAAGCTTGAAACAGCTCAAGTAGCTAAACAAGGTAAAAGCTAATACAGGACCCAACTCTCGTAACTATTTAGGAGCAAAACTCATCCTCTGTTAGCTACTTTCCATCAGAATTCACAAGGAGAGTTGACTTACAAAGGAATTAGCAGTAATCCTACCAAATACTCATGGATCAATATAGATGAAGCCCTCCACTGGCCCAAATCAATTAGCTCTCATTGTTGATGACGGTAACTTGTGGTTTAAAATTAGTGCCTGGCACTTTGCAGTCAGCCTCTCATGAGCAGTGTGGGCCTCCACTGCACTAAGACTTCCTCAGTTAGAGCTTTTCAACCCTCCTAAATCTCAGCATATCTGCTGTACAATTTTTTAAATGACACCTGAACCTATGTGATGTAATATGTTCTATTATTGAATATAAAAAGAGGAAATTTTTGGGGGAGAGATTTGTCGAGATTCAGTTTCTAGCTTGGTACTGGAAAGAAGAAAAAATACTATTAAAGCAGAAAGAGAAACTGAGGGAATCACAAAACATTCAATACTTGATACTGACACTTGGGAAGGGTACACGAGAATTGTAGACTCCAGAGAAGGGGGTGGGGTGTTCGCACCTATGCTACTGAGTGTTTCTAGAAGGGAGTTTTCCGTTCTCCCTGCAGGCCACACACACAAACACCTGGGGCTGGGTGACGTCCCTGGCCTGGCACTGCAGTAGAGACACTGCTCTGTCCACAGCCTGGCAGAGCACAGGCCAACCGGAGCAGGTGTGATCCCTGGTTGTGGGTCTCCCTGTGGCAGAGAAGTGGCTGAGCTTGTCCAGCGTGGCTGTGAAGTAAAAACAACATGAGCGCCTTTACTGGCACGGGGCTGGTCTTTAAAGTTCACAGTTAGACATACGGCTCCCTGAACAGCCCACGCCCCTCTGTGTGTGCCTCTGGCTCTGGGCTACGTACCCTGCCTGCTGCGGACAAGGCATGCAGCCTGCCTCCCTTTTCCTCTTAGTCCTGACCTGCTCGTGTTTCCCTGAGCACAGATGCCATGGGAACCAGAAGTGGAAAGCTGAAGCCTAACAACCTACTGCGTTCATGTTCCTTTACCTAAAACCCAGCACCTCCCAACGCACAGGTTTCTACCACCCGAGTTCCCTGGCATTTCACAGAAAAAAGAATTTTGAGTTTACATTTCACTTCCCCTCCCCAATCTGCTGCCAACAGCCACTCCCACCATGACGATTCCCCAGGGAGCGGTGGAAAGAAGAGACTTGAGAAAGAGAAAGTCTAGGAGGTGAGTAGCATCCTACTCCAAAGTTCAGAGGCAGGAAGATGTGAGACTGGTCATGGGAAAGTGAGAGCTGAGGCTTTTTGTGTTCGGCAAGGAGAGGACTTCCAAGGTGACTCCTAGGACATCCTCACCATGACCCAGAGCAGGGACATTAGAGTGCAAGCAGCTACTAGGTGGTGGTTAGACAGAGGAGGTTACAGTTTAGATCCCTCAAGTCCTACTTGGCTCCTGGGCAGGGAAGAAGGAAGGAGGTGTCAAAGGTCCCTGTTCCCTGGAGAAGAATGTGGAAGCGCCTCACAGCGATGACTGGTGGGATGCCTCCATAGCTGTGGGCCACAGGGACCAAGGGAGACTTACTGCTTGACCTCAGCAGGATCACAGTGCCACAGGAACTAAGCAGGGTGATGTCAGTGGGGAGGAACAATCACAGAAGTTGGCTAGAGATGGCACTAAGACTTGCAGTGACAAGTGAACAAGAAGCATCGCCATGGAGACAAGAGATGCTAGAGGATAACCCAAGAACACCTGGACCAGTGCTGTCTTGGAGGCAATGGGAGAGGAATGGAAATCTAAAAGTCTAAGCATTTAGATTTTTCAAAAAGAGAGTCACCTAAAAATGATTAAATCAGATGTTTTATGAATTGGATTGTGATTCGTTTCTCTTTCTACCGTAATATCTCTCTCTCCCTCTCTCTCTCCCTCTTTCCCTCTCTCTCTCTCACACACACACACACACACACACACACACACACACTACAGACCCAGACCCAGCAGGGTAGGGCTCATGACCATCGGGTTGCACAGAGGAAGCACAGACGCCGCCGTATCTTTGTGCATCCTGAGTGCGCCGTGAACAAGTGACGGGCGCTGCTGCACACACCCCAGCAAGCACCTCCTCAGTGGAAGGCACGGTGCGTGGGAAGCCGGAGCGGATCTGATGTAACACCTGCTTCCAAGGCACTCACACCAAGCATGGGAGGCAAATGCAAAAACAGCATCTCCAGCAAATCCTGTCATGGAGCTACAACCAAATATTCAAGCACAGAGAAGCGGAAAAGGACTCCTGGCGGTGGCAGGACAAGACTGTGTGACACAAGTGGAATTCAACAGTTTGATTAACAAACGTTTCATGGGCACCCATACCAGGTGTGCTCCCATGCTGGGTCTGCACATCATGAGGGTGCAGTCTGGTGGGGAAGGCGGACACAAAGGTATCAACTCCATACAACACATCAAATCCTAAATGGGGCTTGCACTGAACATTACAGAATTCATCAAAGAATTCACAAAGTGTGAGTCTGTCAACTTCAACTTCCATTTCTAAAGTTGGCAGGACACCAGTGGCAAAGGCAGAGGAAGCTGGATCACCCAATTGCTTGATTTTATCACCAGAAAAAGTTTCCTTATTCCTCTGGGCTGCCCTCTGTCTCTGCCAGCTCTTACTAGCTCTTCTGTTCCACTTGGGAAGGATTTGTGTCCACCACCATCTTTGACCAATGAGAGCAGCTAGCAGGACCTCACGGAACATGCTCTCCAGGATGCTCTCCTTCACGTGTCTGTGGTGTATCTGCCTCTGTGTCAGCTAGTCAACCAGCAATAGTCACGAGATAAGACGGGGAAAAAAGTTTGGAAGAACTAATAGTAATATTGCTATAGTAATAGTAGTATCACTGGAGTGATATATTACTCCAGGAATACAGCAATAATAACATTGCTATAGTAATATGGTAATACTAATATTAGTATAGTAACAGTAAGACTAGTATTACTATTATAGTAGTATAACATACTACCACATATTACTAATATTACTATAACAGTAATATACTACTTTGTCTCTGAATATGACTTTAATTTTTTTCTTTCTCTTTCTGGACACTCTGTGATGACCAGTAAACACAACTGACAGGCACAAATGGGCATATTGTTACGACTGTCAGTTCCCAGATGTGCTATTCCATGTTTTAAATATCGTCCCTGGATGAACCCCGAGACACCACAACCTACTCATTCTTTCACATTCATGTGCTTTGTTTAGAAGAATTGAGAAAAGTTTCTGGGAAAAACTACAAATAGCCCGACTCGTGGAAAACAAGTACTTCCTTCCTTTGCACTAGTCAGAAAACCAATAACCCACTGCGCGTGCACCCTAGAACACCCACAGCTGAAGTGCTGGTGTGTAACTTTTCTCGGGTTTTATTGACCACATTTCCCAACACTCCTCTAAGTCACAGAGGATGTTTTTTTTACTCTAACAACATGTAAAAATGTGAGATGAAAGTAAAGCTTTCTTTGGTTTGCATTCTTTTAAAAATACCAAAGAAGATTCCACATGGAATAAGCATTTCATAAATGATAAACACAGCTGTCACTGGCATTTTCCTTTAAGGTCACCCACTAGAGTTTCTGA
Source organism: Tonatia bakeri (assembly GCA_004024845.1). NCBI lineage: Eukaryota > Metazoa > Chordata > Mammalia > Chiroptera > Phyllostomidae > Tonatia > Tonatia bakeri. The sequence goes on from PVIA01007940.1 coordinate 16,683, forward strand.
AATTTAAAAAAAAAAAAAACCTTTGTTTTATTTTTATTCCAAAAAGTATAGTTGGTCATTATAGAAAATTTATAAAATACCTATTAAAAAAGAAAAGAAAAATCACATCAGGTTGTACCACCTAGAGAAAAAAATAATGAGCCAGATAGAAGGTTAAATGATTTTTTAATCTTTCCCACATTAATTATTTAGTAGAATACTTTTATACTTAATATATCTTCTAATGTTTTTCCAACATAACTTTAATAACAACATAATTTTCAACTAATTATATATTAAATTTATATATATCAGCCCATTAATGTAGGACATTTAGGTTGTTTCTAATTTTTACTATTAGAAACTGTATTTAAATGAAGTTTTTATAATAATATTTTTGTACACTGTTTTTTTTATTGGGACAAAATTTAGAAGTCTAATATAAGAATTTAAAAAAAGAAATATTTCTAAACTTTTTAAAGCTAAATTCCCCACCAAAAACTTGATGGCAACTCCTCATTTGTGACCAGCAGAACAGAGGCATGCCCGTGGCTCCAGGGCAGCACAAAAACTGTAAAAACTGTTTGAAAGGCAATGGAGATATATTTGCATAAATATGTATTTGTCTAATTTTTGTATGCTTTATGTATGCCTATTTTTCCAGGGAGAATTCTGAAAGGACAGTCACTGTTTCCAGATACGACGGTCACCTTTAACTGGAACATTTCCCTCCATATCAACTCCGTTTAACTGAAGGAAGTTATTTATGTTTCTAATATAAAGCAGTAAAAAGCCATCTTCTCTCCTCCCTGCTTCTCTGCCCAGCGACTCTGAGGTCATCGTTCATTCAGTCCAGCATCCTGCCAGACAGCCCAGAGCACAGCCCAGCTCTTGGTTCCAGTCCTTTCCAAGGGCACAGAGGCCCCTTTATACCAGTCAGTCTTGACTGTAGATAATAGCACATCAAAAAGTGACCACGGATATTGCAAGGCCCAGAAGATCTTTAAATGCTCAGTTATTAACAGAGGCGTTTCTTAAAAAGCATCACACATTTCATGTGTGATGTATCAGGACCCAGGTATTGGGACTAAGTGGAAGCAGAGAAACAGAGTAAAGGAGAAAAGTAAGGAGACATGGGGTGGAGGGGAGGACAGGTGGGGAAGAAGGGAGTGATGACAATAATGTGTAAACCTTTAGAATGAGCATGTCTGTGTTTCCCTCAGTAACGGAAAGGAAACAGATGGATCTACTACCCATTTCACTGTGCCCAGAGGGTTCCTAGATTGAGATGACACATAATGTTTACCATTACTTCTCATCCTCAGACCCACACGGGTTCTCGAGCAGAGGCAATTTTGTCCCCCAGGGAAAGTTAAGCAATGTGTGAAGGTGTTCTGGATTTAACAGGAAGGTGTTCCTGGAATCTGGAATATTAGAGGCCGGGGATACAGCTAAACATCCATGCACAGGACAGCCCCCCACAACAAAGGATTACCTGGTTCTAAGGAGCTTTAAGCTTCACAAACTAATAATTCTGCGGAAACCCTGATGAAATCATGCATAGATTGCTTGTAGTTCAAATTATGTAAAAGACAACATTAAGACGTCAAAATGGATTAAAATAATCTCAATGGGAGACTTAAACACTTCTCGTGGTAACAGTAATCTGGATTGTGGGTAATAGTAATCTGGATTTGCTCTTACAACATGAAATTTACAAGGAAAATCATTGATGGTGAAAAATCCATATGCAATTAAAGAAACGACAATTGTTAATATTGCAGATTCTTCAGAGTTTCCTAAACGGGAATATCACATCATCACTCAGTGTTTAAAAAAATCTACATCCAGGGTGTTCAGACATATAAATATGAAACAAGCAGGTTTATGTATAATTATTATCTTACCAGTCACTGCTAAGTACTGCTTCAACTCAATATAGAAATGGCAAAAAATAGGGATTTTTCCCAATGTTCACTGATTTGCCACCATTCCTTTGAGAAAGAACCAACTCAATAAAGACCTCATTAAAACTCTCATCTCAATTGAAGTGAATAAAATTAATATGTTAACAGTAAATTATGCATCCTTGATGGTTCATGCCTGTAACTAATTAACTTCAAATGGCTTATAAAAATAGTTAGGATGCTTTGCCAATTGCCCGTATTTGTTGATGACATGATTTTGTCATCATAAACTAGGAACACCTCAACCAGTAGTTGCATGTAGGTGCTAATTATCATTCCACTGAAAATCTGGTAAAAACTATGCTAAGACTTTGTTATTTCATTATGTTATATACTGGATAAGCATGCTGACCGTAGGCCAGATGCTATGTTCGACACTGGGCAGAACAACAGACGAGTCAGACACAGACACTGGTCTCATATCACTCACCACCTAATGGTACAAGTTCCTACAGATATCAGTTAATCGCTTCCAGTGAATATAATAAACATTTAAGGGCTGCCCACGCAATATACATTATTCCAGACCCAAAGAAATAAAAGCAAATAGGTCACAAATTGACAATATCCTATTTGGTTTCAGAGAACAAATAAGGGAGAACATCTCTAGTCTCACAGATTAGCTAAGTATTATCACTATATTATATATTCTGGACTCTGCTGTCTTGAATTCCCAAAGAAAAACTGAATTAAGATAAAATGTTATACCATCTAGTTTTAGAGAAATTTTAGAGATGAAAATGTCTATTTGAAAATATTATGCCTCTTTTTGCAAAATCATGCTATGCAAAGGCTTGTACTAACTTCCTTCTACACTGGGAAGCCAGAACACAATTTGCCACTTCATTTGGACTGAGAGAACTATAAAACGTAATGTTTACAAATTTTTGTCTTTTTAAAAAGTCCTTGTGGTTGAAATTTCCTTTATAGTACCATGATCAGAGTGGACATTAAGTAAATATGTTGGATGAATAATAAATGCCAAGCCAATCTTTTCACTTTAAGTACATTTTTTGTGCACAAATTGAATGCAAAATGGGGCACGATTTTTCCAAAATCTTCATATGTTTGAAGTTATCATCTAACTACAACCTTCTCCTCCTTATGTTAAATATTCCCATCATTTTCTCATAAACACCCACATTTAACACGTTTAATTATCTCACTCGTTCTCACACAACTCCTTCAGTATCTCCAGATTCTTTGTAAAGTGTTACCATCGTGAGACTCTAATTAGTTCTTATCTCTCAAATGTCAACTTCTCTTAATAATTCCCAGAAGTATGTTAACTTTTTGTATTACAGTAGAAGCTTACACTCAGAGGACAATCTATGAATCTCATCTTTGCTTTGCTTTAAATAAGTTAGTTGTACAGAGAAGGACATTGTCTTTGAGTTGGTCTCCATATAGGAAGATGTGTAGATGGGAAATCTCCATGCTGCTGGCTAGGTGTACTACTGAGTCAACAGCATTTGTTGCACCAAGTCCCTGGCAGGTGCCCAATGGACAATGGAGGAAAAGATGCAAGAAGCTTCCAGTTGAGTAAGGGAGACATTCAGTCATGCAAAAATGAGTGAACAAGAGAAGGGCTAGCCCAGAAGGTCAGCATGTGGCCTTAGGAGTACAATGCTCTATTCCAAAGCCTGACTTCTTTACTTACTAGTTGTATGACCTTGGACAACTTTGTCAAACTCCCAATATTTCCATTTCCCCTTTGGTAAAAAAAAGGGATGATGAGAGTATCTACTTCATAGGTTTGGTGATGATTATGTTAAATAATGTATGTAGAGAGGTTAGCACAATGCTTCTAAACCCTAGAGCTGTTCTGCGTGTACACTTTGCTCCAGGTACTCTACTGGGTATAAAAATAACTATAATGCAAGTCAAAATTTTAAAAGAAGAGTTAAACTGAAGAACAAGAACTGACAATGAGAATAAGCCAACTACCCCCTGATATGTGTGTACAGTCAACCTAACCACAGAAGGTGGGAAGTTCTGAGCCCTCCAAGTAGAAGCAAGATGAATAACTGTGTCCAAAGAAGCAAAGAGCAAGAAAGTGGCATCCATGTTGTTGCCATCCATATAATATGGGAATCCTCATCCTGCGTTCCCAGGCATGATTCCTTCCTTCCCAGAACATAGAGACCTCCATAGATAGGGTCAACTGTGACTCATAACTCACTCTATATAGAGGATATCACTGAGAAAAATTAGCAAGCATAAAAGGTACTTAATAAATTAGAACCTGTACAACTTTATGGGAAGCAGGTGTTTGAGTCCCATTTTATAGAACACGAACCTAACAAGAAGGGTTGTAGGGACTTGTGTGAGGTTGTTCTGCCTGTGAACAATAATGGAAAGTAATCACAAGCCCCACAAGCTAGACTATGATATGTCTCCTATTGTTAAGATAATGCCATCCACACACCTATTTATACTTCTATATTCTTCCCTTTCGTTGTATTCTTCACTGAAAGTTAATGTATTGCAACTCATTGACAGTCGATTTATTTTAGGGTAAAAAGTAATGTAATAAAAAACAAAATCTGTGAATATATAAAAATAACCCAAAGCTATAAGCATATTTATTATACACAGCTGGAACACACATCTTTTATATGAAGGCATCTATAAAATGAGTTAATTTCTCTATGCACAAGTTCTTTGGGAATATACTTGACAGAGTCATTTACTTTCAAAGTCAGAAATCACCCGAGAAAAGGTTAAAATTACTCCGACAAGTCAAGAAGTATTTATTATGTAGCCAAATAACCAGAGCAAAATAAAACCTTACGGGAGAAATAGATGAGTCTACTAAAAATGAAGGAGGTGGAGAAGAGAGAAAGATGTAAGACACTAATTTAAAGTCAAAGTTAAAAAGAGACTCAGTAATTACAAAATGACTAATTTGACTTCATTTAACAACTCTCAGTAGGTAAATCTCTAGGAAAGTGATATTCAATCATTTAGCAACATTGCCCTAAAACCTAGAAATTTCTTTATGATCTTTAGATTTACTTCTTGAGGTCATGAATCTGATTTTCCATGCAAAGATTTAATATAGTTTTTTTTTTCTTTAATCGTTGCTTCTTGATGGAACAATTCCTCTTTTATTGTGTCATTAATCTCAGTGCTTAGTTTTTTTTTAAGATTTTATTTACTTTTTAGAGAGAAATGAAGGGAGGGAGAAAGACAGGGAGAGAAATATTGATCGGTTGCCTCTCAAAGGCCCCCAGTCAAGGACTTGGCCCTCAATCCAGGCATGTGCCCTTACTGGGACTTGAACTGGCAACATTTTAGTTTGCAGGCTGGTGCTCAATTCACTGAAACATACCAGCCAAGGCTCAACACCAAGTTTTGATGGTGCTACTCAGGTTCACTATCTACGTGGGTAGGGGATGGTCTTAACAACCCTCCACAGTAAAAGTCTGCAGGTGTTGTCATTCCAGTGTGCTTCCACCACACCCTGGACATCCACCATTACTGGGCACATCGTGGTGCGCTGTTGTGGTCAGGTTGTACGTCTCTGTCAGTACCTGTGCCAGGCTACAGCATTCAAAGGCTGAACGTCAAGTCTACGACCTCAAGAGGTAAATACTCTGATTCCACAGGATAACCTCATTTAGTACTCAAAACAAATCTGCGAAGTAGTGAATATTACTATTGCTAGCTCACAATAGAATTTTGTAAATACCTGTAACTTTTCCAGGGTCACACACCTAGAAAGTGTTGGCATTTGACCCCGGAGCCTGTGTTTTCAACCATCATGCTATCTGGCCAACACAGATTGGGTGACTTCACAAATGACTACACAAACAAACAAAACACTGTAGTGACAGTGACCTAAGTGCCATAATCATGGTCCTATTCAGCCTCTCAAGCTTCTTTAACATGGAACATGCTTAAATTTTAGTTTGGAAATTTTTCAAATCAAAATGAGATCCCAGAGACCACGCCCACTGTTTCAGGCACCACCAGTGAAAGGTGGTGAGAAATACCAGGAACCAGAGATGGCCTCCTCAAAATGTTGAGACAACTCATTACGAACGTCACACTTCAGTTTATAAATTGACCAAATCCATGGGAAATTGCATCTATTTATTTTTCATTTCATTAATTCTAGCAACTAACTATTGTGATGTTTTATAAATACATTCCAAATAATGTAATAATGTTTAAAATACCTTTAGAAAATTAGTCTTGTACTGAGATTGTCTGGCCATTACTAATCCATTAAAATACACTGTTTAAAATCATTTTTTCCCAGAACATTCCTGTGATGTCTTTTTGATGAGTCACCTTGGCTATGCCAGTCCCCAGTTCCTTAATCAAACATTGATCTAGATGTTGATGTGAAGGTATTTTGTAGATAATGAAATTCCATCATCAGTTGACTTTAAATAAAGGAGAATATATCAGACAATTTGAATGAACCAGTTGAAAGGCCTTAAAAGCAGAACTGAGACTTCCCAGAAAAATAAATTCTGCCTGTAGACAGTGGCTTCAACCATGGCTGAAAGTTCCAGACAGCCCTGCCTGATGACCTTCTCTGCAGATCTGGGACTAGCTGGACCCCAACACTGAGTAAGCCTGCTCCTTTAAGATGACTCTCTTAGGACACGTCTCCTACTGGCTCCACTTTCCTGATTGGACTGCAGTGGATAAAATCACTCAAGAAACACACCAGGTCGGCAGCAGTATAAAACTTGACGACAGCTAGGAGTTCCTACCACCATTGTAATGAAAAACACATTATAAAAAGAACAACACCTAGATACATGGATTTTTAATAATGGCCCTGAACTCTTACTCATCTTTATAACTCCAGTGACTCTCCCACTGTATGTGTTCAATAAATGTCACATGAGTGAGTACATGAGTCAAGGACCAAAGGAGAGAAAGGATGAGTTGATTTGCTTCTGTTGTGCTTTATTTCTCAGCTTCTCCACTGCAATGTTTGGGGTTCATTAACATCAAAAAGGGAACTGAGAGGAAGGAAGGAAAAGGAAACCTCCCTTCTCTGCTCCCCATAGCCCCTGGTCTTACAGCACCTGCTCAGGTGCCAAGAACTGTGAACACACATCCATTTATCTTATCAGAACCCTATTAAACAGTCCCATCCATGCTGTCGCAAAGGGCAGGAGCTCCTTCCTTCTCTCTGCTGCATAGTATTCCATTGTGTATTGTTGTTCAGTTACAGTTGTCTGCATTTTCCCCCACTCCAGCCAAACCCACCTCCCTCCCTTGCTTCCGCCCTCCCCCTAACTGAACAACAAATTAATTTAAAAAAAAACTATTAAACAGGTCAAATAATATGTAATCAATTCTAAGACATTTACTCTCACCAACACAGAAAGAATCAACATGCTAATGAATGAGTCTTTAATACCGGTGACAGTTCTTCATTCTAACATAGGGTGTGACGACAGCACGTGAAAATGAACCGTAAAGCGACTGCTGCTGAACTCGGCTACATCACAGCAGAGCAGCGTGGTGAGTGGGGAGAGCCTCAGGACATGCTGGGCCCAGAGTGATTTCAATAAATTTATAATAAAAATAACTACGTTGTATGAAATAAAAAATGAAGCAGGCCCCTTATAGTTCTGAAACAAAAATGGATAAATGTGAATTAAAAAGCTGCTCTTAAACTTGACCATGTGTAACAGAGCAGCTGGGTCAGTGCATAAAGCTCCAGGGTGTGCCAGGTCCAAAGTGAATTAAAAAGTATACAACAAAATAATTGAATTATAAAAAATAATCAATCCATCAATCAATAAAAATTACTCCCTCTGAAATGTCCTTCTATCCAAAGTGTCACAGGAGCTTTTCATCTTTGCTGCCCTACTCGGGCAGGTGGCATTAAACCCAATGTGTTAGTTTTTCTTTTCATTAAAAGTTAAATCCATTGGTTCCTGGGGAGCAAAGGGTTACTCTACAGAGGAGTAATGTTAACCGACCAAAAGGTATGTACACAAGTCACCATGGTCGGAAAGAGGATGAAATCATTGAAACCTACTAATGCTGAAACAATAGATGAGAAAGAACTCTGTCTCAAATCCAGTTAATCTTAGGGTCTTATGGCCACACAGTTATCCCCATAAATATTGAGAATCTTTGACTTCACACACAAATGCTTTCCCATGTAGGTAAATACGTATTTTTAAAATGGAATTTACTTTGGGAGAAAAAGTACTATTTTCATTTCATGTTTATTAAAACATAGATAATACCATATTGTTCGGACTATAAGACACACTTTTTTTTGTCCTCCCACAAATTTGGGAGGAATAATGGTTGTTAATGCTGCTGCTGAGTTCTGGTTACATTTACATTGGTGAAATGTTATGTTATTTATGTTATTAAATATTTTACCACATTTTTTTGCTTCAAAATTTTTTTCCCTGCTTTCCTCCTCTAAAACCTAGGTATATCTTATGGTCCAAAAAATACAGTAAATGTTATGGCCTTAGAGTCAAGGTGTTTGTTCCCATAAAGCAGCAGGATGTATCAATCAGTAGGACTGTTTTTTTAAGAAGACAACAGAGCTAGCTGGTAGAAATCACATGGAAAATAGATTTGATTTTTTGCATGCAGTAACATGCTTAACAGATAATCACTGAGGATGACTACATTTCCCAGGTCAGTACTCAAATGTTTGCTCACGTAGTTGGACTTGATTTTTACCTTCTTGACCACAAGTGGTTGGCTCTGGAAAGTGTTTAAAATTGCAACCGGCTGTTTTGGTGCTCAAGAGACCCCAGCGCCCAGGAACTGGGATGTCTTCCCAACTCTGTTGAATTACCGTTTAAATCTGATACAAGTGTCCTGGACTTCAGCCTTCCCCCCTGAAAAGGGTAGTGGTAAGAGTTCATTACTATTATTTTTTCCTTCTTATTGAATTTACTGGGTGACAGGGGTTAGCAAAATTATACAGGTTTCAGGTGCACGATTCTCCAACACATCATCTGACACTGTAGTGTGTGTTCACCGCCCCAAGTCCAGTCTCCGTCTGTCACTATCTATCCCCCCGCCTTCCTCTACCCCTGCCCCCTGCAGCCACCACACTGTTGTCCGTGTCTATGAGTTTTTCTCTTTTTTTCATTTTTTGCTAAGTCCCTCCACCTAGACCCACTCAACTTCCTTCCCCCAGAGCTGTCACCTGCTCTCCATCTATAAGTCTGTCTCTATTTTGCTTGCTAGTTCTTTTTGTTCATGAGATTCCACATATGAGAGAAATCCTATGGTACTTGTCTTCCTCTGACTGGCTTATTTCACTTAGCATAATTATTATCACAATTAAAGGATCTATACATTTGGGGCTACACTTTGTCCCACACTATTTAGAACTCATAAATCCTATTTTCCACTTTCAGTTTAGCTCTCTCTGTGGTACACAGCTAATCACGTGAATTTTCAATGAAAATTTTTCAGCAAAACTTCAATACTGCTTAAAGGAAAAGCAGTCCCCACGGTACAAGCCGGTGCTTTGTAAGAGTTGTGTCTGACTCTATTTTATTAGGAAGTGAACTGGGAGGAGGGAACATTGTAAATAAGAAGTTGTGACCAAGTTGGGTCATGTAGCGGGAGAAAGCCTAATGGTAACAGCCAACTTTGAGCCAAAAAGACAAAGTCAAAACCAGAAAGGCAGGAGTTACACCAGACATCAAATTAGAGATGTGGCTATGGATGAACGTGGGAATAACACGTGAAAGACACAGAATTGGAGTAAGACCAGCAGTAGGGTGACTGGAAGTGTAAAGGCAACCCAAGCGATCGAGTCAAGTCTGGGATTTGTGGTCTAGGGCCCAGACAAGAACAGTCTAGAGCAGAGATTTTCAACCCTTTCATCTCATGGCATGCATAAACTAATCACTAAAATTCTGTGTCACACCAAAAAAAATGTATTTTTTGCCAATCTAACAAAAGGTAGATATAACTTTGATTCATTCACACTGGATGGGTATTGTTGTGTTGGCTGCTGGCATTATTTATTTGACCATCTAAGGGAAAAGAGGTCAGTGCCCCTGACTAAGTTAATCAGGTGTGACATGTTTTAAAAGTTCTTGTGGCACACTGGTTGAAAATCAGTGCTCTAGAGTAATTTCATCCAATGCACTGGCACCCTTTCTGAAAGTATTTGTCCTTACAAAGAGCTCTGCAACCCTAGCCTCATAAAACCAGTTTAGCCTTTGTGTGCTGGTTTGCCATTTCTGCCCATGAGCACAAAGAGCAAAGGTTTTTTTTTTTAAAAAAACCCTGCACAGTCCAGCTTGCTACCTTCCGCCTGCATCTCGAGGTTGTATGCCAGATATCTCCCCAACAGTTATATTTTTAAACCAGCAATTATCCTCATTCCTTCACACTGACACACCATACAGTTGGTCCAGTTTAGGTCCAAGGCAAAAAGAATAAAAAAGGGAAAAAGCACATTCTAGCTAAAATAATTCACATAAACATCACTCGGATTGGCTCAAAATCACTCAGGTGATTTTTAAGTAGTTCCAATCTGATTTACCGGTCAGGGACAAAGCTGGTTCTACACCAAGTATGAATCAGTTAGACATTTCCAACGCAACTGTAAAAGTCAAAGGCCAAGATCTTAACTAAAATACAGTTTACTTTAGAGAATGTAGAAGTTATCATTGGAAAACCCTGTCATGTTGAGACAAATAAAAAAATTTGGATTCCATGTATAATCCAGACTGGAAGAGACAGCTTTATGACAAGGAGTTCAGGGAAGAATTCAGGAATTCTACATCCAACTTGATCTATCTACACGCACATGGCAACATACACCTTGGTTTTTCTCTTTGTGCAGGAAACAGGGATGCTTACCCTAGCCATGATAATAAGAGGAATTGAGTGAAAGCAAAAAGTAGACCTACCATAGTACCTGTCACTTTAACTGTAGTTAACTTGCTCTAAATACATGTTTACAAGGCAAGGATAAGCATAGTAAGTAAGCTGATTCTTTTTTTCTCCAGTATCATCTGTCTTCCTCAATCATCACTAAGGTTAACTCCTAAGCTACCAAGTACATCAGACGATGTTGCCTCAAGAACAACTTTGATCAAAGGTGCTCCTACCACAAAGACAAATGTAATTTAGTTTGCTCAAGTTTTTTCTTCTATTTTAAGTGCTAGCATCTATCATAGCAAAAATTGCTGCTCAGTGAAAAAAGTTTGAAAGACAAGACTTCCGCTTGATTCTGAAAGAGTCACTATTCCCCTGAAGCTATGAGAGTTTGCTCCTGAATAAATCCATGATCACAGAAAAATCACTCATGTGGCAATGCTGCCTGTCTGCCTCTGAACATCCTTGGTTCACTTAGCTCTGCTTAGCCTCACAAGATGATTTTCATGATTCACTGATTCATTCATTCATTCCATTATCCTTCTAGAACCAATCCATTTGCTCCCCAGAATAGGATTTAAGATCCCACAAGAATCTAATCCGAAGCCAGGCTTATTGCTACAAGGGCTCTGATCTGGGGACTCTGAGCCTGTGTCCTTTAATAAGATTCTGCCTTACCCAACAACAGTTGTGACTTCATACCCCAACATCTGCCATCACAGCCCAGCTTACATGGTCCCTGGCAGCCCTAGACCCAGCTTTAGCCTTGCTCTCCAGGGTTCTCAATATGGTCCTTCCACCTGGGCTGGACATTGCTATGGCTTCCTAAAAATCCCTGCCTCCTGCTAACCCTGCTACCTGCAGCCATGAAAATCTGTCCAACCTCCCACTCAACATTGACAAAGCTGGCCTAGACTGATGCCACTTACACATTTTCAGAATTAACAATATCCACATACCCTTCAATTTCACTAAATCCAAAGAATCTTTCTTTGGGCTCACTTAACCTTAAATGTCTATGCTATCTTCTCTGTCTTGGTTTTCTTATCTGCAAAAGGGGAATGATGTTAGTATCCACCACAGAGGGCACCATGAAGATTAGATGATATATAACCACATAAAACCACTATTTTATAAATTTTATAAGTATATAAAACTTAGAAACTCACAACAGTGCCTGGCAGATAACACACGCTCTGTGAGTGAAGGTCCTATTAGCAGTAGTATGACTGTTGACTTCCTCTCGTAAGCTATAGGACCCCGAAGATGGAGGCTGTCTCTCTCTTTCCTGAAACCCCTCAGAGCTACAGGGTGATTTGTGTATCTCAGGCAGTAAGTAGCTATCAAATAAAATTGAGTTACTGAGCACTTTACAAAGACATCTGGAAATCTTACATCTACTATATAACTGTAGAAAGTAAGACCACAGAAATGGAATTGCCTACTTAAAGTCACAAAGTCGCTAAAAGAGCCAGGGTTGCAAGGCAGTCACAACAAGGCCGTGAGCACCACCTCCACACCACACTATTTTCCTGACAGGAGAATCAATGCATTTACCTCGACCTTGTGTTTTATATACATTTATTTCTCCTAGGCAAGGGCGGGGCATTGGGGAGCGTAGACATGGTTTTCTCATTCATATAATTATTGAGCAGCTCTGTACCAGATTCTATTTTAGGCATAAGGAGACTACAGCAAACCAAACAGATGAAAAGCATGGCCTCGTGGAGCTTATTTTTCATTTCTTTTGTGGGGCGGAGTCCTAGTCAATAAGTAAAACATGAGATTATGTTGTGATAGGTGAAGCATAATATTGAGAGGTTGCTCAACATTACAGCACCTCTGATGATGATATAGGTCCCATCCCACCTATTCGTATCGCCTGGAGAGCCGCTGGACCAGTCTTCTCCAACACCTGATCGGTGAAGGGAAATGCTTTGTCGATGTGATGCTGGGAGGAGTGTGATACAGTTATTTTGCTGCCAGTCCCCATGACAGAATATAGACTTCACGGCCTGCCGTGGGAGGGACCCCACTGCCGGGTGAGGACAGAGGCTTAAGTGGCCCTAGGAAGGCTCAGCAGCTCAAAGTGAGGCAGCCGTCCCAGGTGGAGAAGGCATCGCTTCCATTCAGCCACGGGTAGTGAAGGAAATGGCCCCAGTCCTGGCCCAGGTTCCAGCTCAAATACAACCACAAGATAAACAGAGTTCACTTTGGTGCGGATAATTCCCTTTTTACAAATAGGTATGTTATATTCGATGATGTACTTTAAGAGCCCAGGCATTATCTTAAACAAAAATAAGATTTTTATAGACAGCAATTTAATTTTAAGGTTTGGAGGCACCTTCAAGATTTTATGATCTTTTACCAAAACAACAATCACAGATGGAGTCGCCCTTCCCAGCACATTAACGTCACCCTAAGTATGAATGAGGCAGACCCGGGAGTCTCCAAGCATTATGGCTCATTACACTGCCGAAACCAAATCTTCATAGAGCGGTTTTAATTCTCTGGCTCTGTGAATAAGTCTGTTGGAGAAATATTTTACTGAATGACATTAATTGTCTTGATACTGGGTTCATATAGCAACTGAATGAAAAAAACCCACAAACCCAACGAGAAAGAAAACCATAGAAATCAATCAATATGTTCTTTCCCCCCAAATTATTATATTAAATCTCAGTAAGGACCTGGCAAGCTATTGATCCACTCTTCATAATTCTCTGTTCGCTCTAAATAAACACATTCTTCAGAAAAATAACACTCTTCAATCATGATGTTTGCCAAAAGACCTCTTAAAATCATCTATACCTCTGCTCTGCAGCAGCCCCTATTAAAACTGATATACTGAATAGTTTAGATTCAAGTCTCAGCCCTTATTTAAACCCTGTGGAAATAATAACATTATAGTAAATAATACTGAATGCTACCCACAACCCCATACATCAAAGACCGTCAAAGATGTTTAGTATTGAAAACCTTTCCAATCCTAAGTCCCAGGAGATTTATAAGAGGTCAGGCGATTAGACTTCTGTAATTAGAATGTAAATTCATATGTTGATTTATTGTATCAAACAGATCCATGAGTAGCTACTGATTTTTGTAGCATGTTCATTTTCTGTATCAGTGATGAATATCAATTAAACATTAATCAGAATCCTTGGCCTTACTTGTGGTTTCTGGGTCCTGAGCTCAAGGTAAGCAGGACAAGGACATTTCATGTCACAATTTTAACCCATTCTGACTTGAGAGTTATGGAAATTGAATACCCCACACTAAAACAAATAAAATTTGCACCAAACTGCCAACTCAGAGGCAAAATATTATTCATTTGTATAAAAGCATATATCATGCACCTATGTCCAGGCCAGTTCTGTAGACCCATGAAAATTTGAGTGATTTCCCCTTCATCCTAGAGGGGAGAAAGGTGGGGGGGAGAAAACAGGGAGGGAGGGAGGGAGGGGGGAGATAGGAGCTTAGCTATGCATGCTGCAGAGGGATCTGGGGGTGTAACTGTTCCTGTGAAGACTGTGAACCACTCATCCAGAGCTCTGTCCTGCCCCCCACTGCTGAGTCTTTCTGCACCACAAATGAGCTTGCCTCTTGCCACCTTCCCTCTCTGAAGCCTTGTCTTTTCTGCTGTCTCCAGTCTGCTGAGACAGCACAAGTTCATGTAATTTCCAGCTTTCAAATTTTTGTTAACATCTCTTTTCTGTCACATCCTCTCCCCTTTTGTTCTTGAACACTTGGGCCTTCCTCATTGTTTTACTATCACAGGGAAGTTTTCGGAAGGAGCAGAGGTAAACCCTCATGTTTCATCTGCCATAGTGAGCCAGCAGTCCCCACTGTACTACAGCACACCACTCCAGTCTAGACACAGTTGGCTCGTTTCTAAGGTGGGACAGGCTAACATAAAATAAAGTGAACACCATTCTTGTCTTCTTTCTTGTTTCCAGGGATCAGAGTATGTGACAATAATAATCAGCAGTGCTGCTATGAATAAATCATATTAGGGTGGGGTTTATCAATAAATCCCAAAGTTCACATTTGAATAACTGGGTCAATTATTTATCATTTGAACATATTGAAAATGGGCAATAACACTCAGGACAACAGAAATAGTTGTGGCATGACGTCAGGACAGAACACGTACACCCTGCACTGACAGTACGGTCATGTGTGGGCAGAAAGAATGAGGTTGACAGAGTAAAGATTCCATGATAAAGGAACACCACTTCCTTCTCTCCTTGACCTGGTCTGCTGCCGAACCCCTCTATTCCATTTCTTCAGTTTAATTATTGTATTCTCCATCTCTTTGATTTCTGTTCAGGACTTTTTTACGTTTGCTATTTGCTGCATTTCTCATTTTGTTTATGCATTGCTTTCCTGACCTTTATCACCATTTTTTGGAACTCTCTATTTTGTAAGTCACTGATCTCCATTTCATCATGCCAGGCTTCTGAACATTTGTCATGTCCTTTTGTTTGGAACGTATTCCCTTGCTCCTTCATTTTCCTCAGCTCTGTGTTGGTTTCTGTGCATCACATCAAACAGCCACCTCCGCCGGCCTTGACGGAATCGCCTTGTGTGGGAGGTGAACCTCATCAATCAGCCCAGCTTGAGCTCCCGTTTGCAAGCCATCGCTTTGTTCTTAGTGGCTCCCAGGAGGCGAGTGTGTGTCAAGATTCCACAGTGTCCCAAAGGGGAGCATTACAGGCAGCACCTACATATGGGCTGATCAGAAGTCGGAGCCTCCCTCAGGCAGCAGGTGGGAAATTATACAGTGAAACCCCTCCAGGGAGAGACGAGGGAACCGGTATTTCTGCAGTTGGTTGTTGGAGAGAGCACAATGGGGAGGTGAAGGAAGGAGGTGCCATCGGGTGTTTTGGGCTCCAGGGAAGATGTCCTCACTACCTTGATGTGTGCTAATTAGAAGCAACACCCTCGGGTAGCAGCCTGTGATGTGCACAGTCAAAGCCCTTCAGGAGGGAGCCTGGGGATGGGTATTTTTATCTGCTCCCTCTGCACCGAGCCCTGGGTGGGGTAGGGAGGGCCCTCAGTTAGCAACTGCTTCTTTGTTTGCTCTAGTCCTGGGGACTCAGGAGTGCCGGCCCCTCTGGCTTTCAGAGCTAGGGGATTTGGGGGCCCCTGGTAGCAGCCTTAAAAGCTGGTGTGCTAGAGGGGTGGTCTAAACCCTTCCCTCCTCAGAGAAAAGCTGGGATTTGCATGGCGGGGGGGCTTCCCCTTGAGTACATGGTGCAATGCTGGTGGTGGGTTTCTGGTGATGGCATCTCAGCCTTTACTACCCGATTTTGTGCAGATATCTTCTCAATCATCTGATGAGTGGGAGTGAGCTCGCCAGTTTCTGGATTGCTTTCAGAGGAGACTGTTCCTCGTGTAGCTGTATACTCGCTGTTGGGAGGAGGAACTTCAGGAGCAGCCTATGTCGCCATCTTGGCCCTGGGGTGGAGTTTGATTTCCTTCCGTGGTGAAAGGTTCTTCATTCCTCAATGGTATCAACAGAAGTAACGCTGCTTCTCTTAGTAATAATTATAATATTTAACTATTAAATAATAACTATTTGTTGAATATTCCTTTTGTATCAGGCACTATGCCAGGCATTTGATATATATTCACTCATTTAATCCTCACACCCATATGAGACACACATTATTAATATCCATCATATAGGTGAGAAAATTGGAAGTAAGAGACGTTAAGAAATAATTTGCCAAAGTTGCACTGCTAAGAAGTAAAGCTACAGTCTGAATTCTGCCAGCCTCCAAAATTCACCTCTTGACCTCTTTGTTACACGACTGGAAGGCCCCCATGAGACCCCATGGAGTGAAGAATGGAAACAAGTCTGTATTGATCATCTTGAACTTTTCTTCGAATTCCTTCTTGTGCGAGGTCCTTGGCTCCTCTTATACTTCAGATTATTTTAGGTAGACTCTAACAATCTTAGCAAAACGCTCTGGAAACACCATTGAAATTGATCTTTTAATATATAAAATCTCATTGCCCAGAGCAAGAATTCTCTCTGAAATTAGAGCTAGATTTTGCTTATAATGTAACAGTCTCTCTTTTTTTTTGCTATCATTTGCATAGTGATACAGCTTTAATAGAGTTTTAATTCTGAATTTATATTCCAAAAATGTCAATCTGGAGGCGGTAACCCTACTAACTTGCCTTTAAGCTTATTTTGTTCTAACTACGTCTGAGTGTTTATTTTCTTTAAGCAGTCTATTTTAGAGGTAAAATGTATTCCAAAGGCTTTAATGAAGCACAGGCTGTCATCAAACTTCCCCGGCATAGCTTTCTCTTACAGTGAACTAAATCACATGGGGGTGTTTGAAGCAAAGGAGGAAATAACAAAGTGATTTGGGTGGACAAAATGTATGAACTGCATCCTGTTGATGGGACATTTTCACAATTTGTGTAGGCTGACAGCTATGCTAAGAGAGACAGTTAAAGAAGCAAAATTATTCACACAGTGGGTTATAACAAAAGGGAAAAAAGGATGTTAACCTTCAAGATAAAGGTCAGGAGTTAAGCCCTGGCAGGGTGGCTCAGTTGGTTGGAGTGTCATCCTGTGCACCAGAAGGTTGAGGGTTCGATTCCCAGTCAGGGTGCATACAGTAGTCAGCTGATCAATGTTTATCTCTGACATCTATGTTTCCCTCTCTCTCTCTCTTTCTCTCTGCCCCCTTTCTCTCTCTCTAAAATCAATTTTAAAAAGAGGATTTTTAAAAAGTAAGGAGTCAAAAATGAGTTGTAGTAAAGAATTCATTACAAAATCCTTGAAAGAATAAAAAAAGAAAACAATTTATGACTACTGGAAAAGTGGGTCCTCCGTCCCAAACTGGAAGCCTCTATCTTTCTTTCTGTGTCTCTATATAAAGATGTTTCTGTCAGCTTGGGTGCATTTTCATCAAATCTAGGAAGCTATGACTAAACATGGACCAATGACATATGCTGAATTGACCTGGTTGGGGAGGTGTTACTCAGTGCAGCTGACGCTGAAGCACAGTAGGGAGCTCCCTGCACTACTCATCAGGAGTCTGTAAATGCAGAATGCCTACAGAGAGCTTAGCCGCAAACCCCAAATCAGTAACTCCAGTGGCAGATGCTCTGAAGAGCCCTTCTGATTTCAGACTGAGCTGCTTCTCACCTGAGCCGCACAGCATGATTCAGGCACAACGGCTGGACGTTAACATCATCTGGAGAACTTTCAAAGACTATGGCTGCCCAGATCCCAGCCAGACGAATTAAATTGGAATTTCTGGGGGTGGAGGACAGACAGGTGGATAAGTGGCTCCAAGGCACCAGGTGATTCTCCAAGGTACCAGGTGAGTTGAGAACCACTGGCTCAGAATGAGGAGCAGCTAGAATTGATTCTCTAATGGTCAATGATTCCCTTCTGAGTAACATGGAAGAGGTTAGCGGGCATTACAGAATATCAACATGGCACTTTGCCTATAAATAATTTAAAATATTTTATGTCAACCATCTATGTCTGTGTCTCACAGTCTATTACAAGAAGCTTAGACACTGAAAAGTTAGAAACCTGCATGAGGTCAGAAGTGGGACTTGGCCAAGTGAGGTCTACCCAAGTCCGGTGTTTACACCAAGAGTATCTCTTACTAGTGTAAAAGCCCTGACCTCTGAAGGTGAACTTTTCTCCTTTACACAGAGGGTCCCTTTACTATGTAGTCCAGTTTTAAGCCAACAGAAACCTGGGTTTTGAAATCTGAGTGTGACAGTTTCTCTCACCATGGCTAAAACAGTTTGCTTGGGGTGCTTTCAGCAGAGGAAGGTAATACAGAGTTTCCCTCATGCAAGTAAAGGGGCACATTTTAATTGCAGTAAAGCAGAGCGGAAGTTTCCTCTGAGCTGACTGGCATTGCCCATCCTTCCCACACAACCAGCTCTGGGTTCCAACCTCAGGAATAGAAGGGAGTCGCCTGTCACCTGCAGGCATATGACCAGCATAGATAAATCCCTGCCTTGCAACATTCAGAGCTTTGATCAACAAATCAATGAGAGCCACAGGCACCTGGTCTGTGTACAGAGCCTTCTCACTGCCCCCGATGGCCCAGCAGCTGCTCCTTCCTTGGGGGACCCGTGTTTACAAGCAGGCAAAGTTCAGAAGAAGGATGTACTGTGGTGTGGACTCAGATGCTTCTCCCATTCCTCAATAAAATGGGCATGGCCCTGGTCAGGTGGCTCAGGCGGTTGCAGCATCATCCTGCGCAACAAAAGGTTGCAGGTTCAATCCCCAGTCATGGCTCATACCTAGGTTGTGGGTTCAAACCCTGGTTGGGGCACATGGGGAGGCAACCGATCGATATATTTCTTTCACATCAATGTTTCTTTCTCTCTCTCTCTCTAAAGTCAATAAACATATTGGGTGAGAATAAAAAAAAGAAATGGACAGTGGTCCAGACTCTGTTCTGCTATTGGAACCAACCAGAAAGTCCAAGCATCACCCTTTTCCCAGGGGGAAATGTTGGCACCTGTGAAGATATGTTCCTATTGTTAAAATAATTTTAGGACCCAAAAGAATTAAGTTCAAACACAGGACCTCAGCAGGAAATGAGAAGAGTCTTGGACTCCTAAAACTATTTCATATCCCAATGGTATACATTTTAAAGTAAAATTTATTCAAAATCTATTCACCAAGTAAGCTGACATACACTCACCTAATGCCACAACATTAAACAGGAGGGAGGAATGACTGAAACAGCGATGTGAGTGAGAACCATACCTTTTTGAGATGCAAAAAGAAGATGGAACCTCAGTGGTCAATTGTCCGCGACCAAACTACGAACCAAAGAGCTTTCGCAGTAGAAAAACCAGTCCTAATTCAGACATCAGTGTGAAATTCCCCTATAAGTGGTTCCATGAGCTGTATTTACAGAAATGACCTGTAGAAAATTTATTCCATAGGCTTGAAGCAGCTCTCTTCGAACACACATTTGTGTGTGTGTGTGTGTGTGTGTGTGTGTGTGTGTGTGTAAGAGAGAGAGCAAGAGAGAGATTTATTACTCTGCGGGTGTCTACCAGGAGACCCTGTGTCCTCATACCTTCCGGTTGCCACAGGCTATGACACCTTCACAGGTGGGACCCCCTGATTTACAAATAGTTCTCAGAGCATGAGAAAGAAAAGATGCTGTATTTGACACCTATCTCTGCGGGGAGAATTACACCAGTATCAAAAGTGATTCCGTTTTTTAAAACATACCTATTAGAGTCGAATGTTTATGCTATAAATCGCTAAGACTGTTAGCCTTAGCACATTAGCAGCATTTTGTTGTTAAGGATAACGTAACAATTAATGTTCCCCTGTCACTGACTCCAGTGGCACCTCTCTCTGTGCAGCCCCTTCACTTGATGTTCACAGCACAACCTCTGAAGTAGAAGATTTGTGACGAAAAAATCTCCAGCAAAAACCATGAGCACAACCGATAAAACGTGGCCCTACCTTATGCGAATTCACGGCAGACGGGCTTTTATGGCACAACCATCTGGACTCTGTCTCATAATCTAGAAATTAATAGTAAAAATATCCCAACGTTTTCTCACTTGTTGTACAGGGGAGGACAAGTGATTTTTTCCTTAGGTGCCATTCTCTTAAGAGCCAGGGTGTGACCAGAACTCCTACTAAAAGTCACTTATAGGCCTTGGTACTCTCGGCGTGACAGAGGGCCGGGCTTTCCTTCTGCTCTCCGTAGGATCTCCGTGGGCCAGGAGACATGGAGGTCTAGTTCTACGAGAAACAGAGTCCTCAAGTACTGGATTCCCTTTCCAACAACACTAACACTTGATTTCAGGGGGGAAAAAGTGAGTAATTATGTCCCATTTCATCTTCTAAATGCAATAATAATACTGCATTTTCATACTAAAAATCTCATTTCTGGAACGTACCTCTAAGGATAAAAATGTCAAGTTAATGGATTCGTCTTATCATATAATCTTTCCTTATGACAAAGAAAACATAAGTTCAAATACCTTCCTTAATAAGAGCCAATGGATAAAGGTCTCACCTACACACAGGCCTATAAATTCTAAAATGTCAAGACATTGAAATATAGTGAAGGGAAGGCAGCCTGCTAGGTAGAAGGGAATTTCACATACTGACACAAAACTCTTTCGTTTAATGGAAATCAATACTTTAAAAACACAGTTGGCTGACAGCCCTGGGCATTCTCCGTTTCCTTAACAAACCCTGTAAGTCATCTCAGTTCTGCCCCTTGCCCACAGCCAGTACTTCCGCAGCCACAGACCTTCCCTCCCACCAGTTTCAGGGCACCAGTCTCCTCTGGATCCTCCTCTTCACACTGAAGTCAATACCCCTGAAAGGAAAACCTCCCAATCAGCTCTCGGGACAAATGAAAAGCCAGCAATGCAAGGTCAGAGAAAGGTTCTAATGATAGGAGGGCACATTCATTCATTCATTCATTCATTCATTCGCAAGTCCCCACTCTGTGGCAGACCCAGCGCTAGGCCCTAGAGACAGACAGAACAACAAATATGACCTAGTCCCCTTGTCTCAAGGTGTTTAAAATCTTGTTGGAATGAATAAAACAAATTAAAGTTAAGGCATATGTGCTGAGATTAGTGTAAACAAAATGATAAGGTAGTTTCAAGAAGAAGGCACTGGGATTCTTTGTACTGAAGTTTCATTGCCTCTGGGGCCTCCTATGTATCAGGGCTCAACAGACAACCAGTAGGGTGATTCTAGCAGTAACAGCAGCTTCTGCAGCATTCATTACAATGAGCACGGGTTGGTGGAAGGAGGGGACAGCAGGGCCTATTACCCACACATCTCACATTTGATGGAGAGGAGGGGACTTCACCCCACTTCCCACAGGGAACAGAGGAGAGAATACATTCCATGTGACATGAGCAGCAACCTCTGTCCAGCCTTCAACCGTTTCCCCATTCCCTACTCCCATGGTGACCATATGTTGCAAATCAAGAATCAGACATGTCCTGATTAAAAACTGGATATATTTGTATGAAGACTTCTAAAGACTGAAGACAGAATCACGTATGGCTCGATACTTGAAAAATAGTCTTTATTAACTCGGGAACGGCCCGAAACACTCATTGCATTTGTTGGGATGGAGAGAAACAAGTTTTACCACACTCGAACTACACGGACACTGGTGCAACAAAAGCCGGTGAGAAGAATTATTTCTGCCAATTGCTGGCAAAAGCTTAAGTTTTCTTCCCTACAGATTAAAGAAAAGGCTTACAGAAGGGAAACTAAATATGCTCTAACAAACCACACCTATGGCACCCTGATTCTCCTGCTTCCAAAAGAGAAGAGAAAAAACTCCAGAAAGTGACACCCCCTCATTTATCCCAAACTTACAGGCACGAGAAACACACAAATGTGCAGGCACACAAACAGGACAAGAGAGTCCCCATTAGGTTCAAGCACTACACATCATGAAAGTGACGGCAACAAGCAAAACATTTAGAGATTCGTGGACACTATTCACTCACACGTCGCACACAAATGTGAAAACTTGACTTCTTGGGTCTAACAGCTCATAGCAGTTTAGGAACCAGAAATTAGAAAGTAAGAGGAAAATGACTTTGTTACGCACATGAACAGTGCTGGTACATAGTATACGCACTACAGATATTTGTTCCCTGAATGAGTGAATGAGAAAATGAGTCCCACTGAAGAGCCATGTAATACGCAATGTACTAAAAGGTTATCAAAAGACATCCACGACCTAGAATGGGAGAAAGCGCTTACAATCATACACCTGATCAGGGTTTAATACCCAGAATATATAGAGAACTCCTACAATTCAACAACAACAAAAGAAAACCCAAATAACTCAATTTAAAAAATGAGCAAAAGATTTTGAATTTCTCCGAAGAAGTTATAGAAATGGCCAATAAACACAGCAAAGGATGCTTAACATCACTAATCATAAGAAAAATGGAAATCAAAACCATAATGAGTTATTATCTCACACCTATTAGGATGGCTACTATCAAAAACTAAAAACAGAAAAATAATAATAAGTGTTGGTAAGGACGTGATCAAACTGTAACCCTTCTGGACTGTGGGGATATTTGCACAACTGTGTCCATAGTAGCATTACTCACAATAGCCAAAAATGGAAGCAACTTAAACATCCACTGAAAATGGAAGAACAAGATGTGGTATATACTTACTGTGGAGCATTATTCAACCTTAAAACGGCCAACAGGTACATGAAAAGATGTTCAACATCACTAGTTGTTAGGAAAATGCAAAGTAAACCTACAGTGAGACATCACTTACACCTGTTAGAATGGCCACTGTCACAATGACAACAGATTATAAAGGCTGGCAGGGACATGGAGAGAAGGGGACCCTGTGCACTGTTGGTGGTATTGTAAACAGTATGGAGTTGCCTCAAAAAATTAAAAATGTAACTACAATACCATATGACCCAGCAATTCCATGTCTAAGAATATATTCAAAGGAAACAAAAACACTGACTCGAAAGGTATCTGCGCCCCGCAATAACAGCAACATTATTTAGCATTATAGTCAAGACACGGAAACAGCCTACGTGCTCATCAACGAATGAATGGATAAGGAAGCTGTGGTACATGTGTACAATGGAATATTATTCAGCCACAAAAAATCAGGATGTCCTACCATTGTGACAACATGGATGGATCTTGAAAGCATTACACCAAGTGAAATAAGTCGAGAGAAAAAGACAAATGCTCTATGATCTAACTTATATGTTGAATCTAAAATAATAATAATAAAAAAACACAAAGTCAGAGAAAAAGAGATGAGATTGCTTATGGTTACAAGAGACAGAAGGGATTGGAAGAAGGTGATCAAAAGATACAAACTTCTCATCATAAGATGAATAGGGACTACAGGTGCACTATACAACATGATGGCTACAGTTACCACTGCCACATAATACATAAGAAAGGTGTTAAGAGAGTAAATTCTAAGGGTTCTCATCACAAGGAGAATTTGTTTTCTTTTTTCTTTTTGTCTTTCTTTTCTCTTTATTGCATCTAGATAAGATGATGGATGTTACCTAAACCTATTGTGGTAATCATTTCGCAATATATGTAAATCAAACCTTCATGCTGTGCTCCTTAAACTTATACCATGATGTATGTCAATTAACCTCTCAATAAAACCGAGGGTTGGGGGAGGAGGGAAATCCTATCCCATGCGACAATATGGATGAACATTGAGGACATCATGCTAAGTGAAATAAGCCAATCACAAAAAGACATATACTGTCTGAGCCTACTTATAGGAGATATTTAAAGGAGTCAAATTTGCCCTGGCCAGTGTGGCTCAGCTGGCTGGAACATCATCGTGTAAATAGAAGATTGTGGGTTCGATCTCTGGTCCAGGAGGGTAGGATCCCTAGTCTGGCATTTATGGGAGGAGGCAGATCGATGTTTCTCTTTCACACTGATGTTTCTCTCCCTTCCTCACTCCCTTCCTCTCTATCTAAAAGCAATAAAAAAAATGTCCTCACGTGAGGATAAAAAAATAAAATAAAAAATAAGGTAGTCAAATTCATAGAGGGAGAAAGTAGAATGGTGTGGTTACTAAGATCTGCCAGGAAGCTGAAAATGAGGAGTTAGTGTTTAATGGGCCCAGAGTTTCAGTTTTGTGGGGTAAAAAAGTTTTAGAGATCTGTCTCACAACCAAGTGAATGTAATTAACACTACTGAGCTATATACTTCATAATGGTTAAAATGGTAAAACTTGTTACATGCTCCCCTCTATAATTAAAAATCTTTTTCAGAAGACATCCAGAACCATTTATTGCCATTATAAATGTTTACACACACCGGTTATGCTCACTACTATTTGCCAATATTAATGACACCAACTGTTAGGAAACTCAAATTTCATTCAGCGTCTTATACTTCACATGGAACATGAAACAGTACTTTCAAGATTGTCCAACACAAAGGAGTTTTTGCAAGTGGCATCTGCCACAGCAAATTTCAGTTGTTCGTAAAATTCATTAATATGTGGCACTCCACTCCCAGACGATGCAAGATAAAGTGTTTCTCTATTTCACCAAAAAAAAACCCTGCTTTATTTACAGAGGTGTTTTGCACTCAGTTAAAATAAATCCCTTTATGATGAAGAGAAAGCTCTTTTTCACCCTGAATCATCCAGACTAGAGGTCTATATTGATTGAGCCCAGGGGCTTATTACTCATCGCGCATTCTGTATCATGCAGATACAATCTAACACCTATTGTAGGGTTTGCAAACACTTTTGAAATTCTCGCAGGAATGTCATTTTGGAAGATGGATCCATTTTTTGATTCAACAGCGGTTATTAATCTAGTATCCTAGAAAAAAATCAGTAGGCATTGAACACACTTAAAATTAGTCTGTAGAGGTCTAAAACGTATAGTTTCCAAAACTATTCACTAACTTTGGTAACCACAAATAGTTACTTTGTGGCTTTAGTCTTGTTAAACATCTCAAAAAAGGGCTGGCCATTTAGATAAAATGAGGATCGACAGACCAAATGACTTAAAGCCAGAATCAGGTATAGCGGATATAATATTTACTCTTAAAAATAACACATTTACTTTGTGTTATTAAAAACAAAACACTTTGTTTTTAATATGTTCTGTGCCATAATTACCGGCCTCTATCTCATTAATGCCAAAACATCGGCAAAAGCTTACCATAAAGCTTTATAAAAATCTACTTTGAGTCATCTTTATACATCATAATTAGCTCCGAATGCAAGTAAGTATTCCACAATTTAAAAATTTTTGCTGAATGAATAATTGAGTGGCTTATTTTATAGGCCTCAGTGACACAACGGCAAATGGGATCTCTCTAACCTTAATCGTGGTCACGTGCACTGTGGGGACAGCATAACTGCACGGGCCTCGGCCTCGACTCCACCAGCACCAGCACGAAGCGTCTTTAGCTCCGAGTGTCCTGCTCCACGTACCACACAGGGCAATGCAGCGCATAATCCAGTCCTTCGAGACAGTCCTAATAAACAAGCCCAAGCACCCACGGAAGTTTTCATTTGAAATTATTACTCTAGCAGTCTGGGAACAAAACTATTTAGGTGACTAAGCTACTTCTTATTTTTTCAAGACACACACACAGAGGAAAGAAAGTAGCTAAAGCATCTAGTCATTTACCCACAAATCAAATGGGCTGCATTCTGGGAAATGTGTCATTAGGCCATTGCATCATTGTGCAAACATCACAGAGTACACTCACATAAACCTGGACAATACAGCCTGCTACACATCTAGTATATGGCACGTACCACCGCCGTACATGTGGTGCATCTCTGACGGAGATGATGTCACATGGCACGTGACTGTACCCCAATACTAAGTTATGTGTCACCGACAGGATTAGACAAGGAGGTAACAACTTCACTCAGTTTTCACGGTTGATATCCACTGACAGTTTGACAGGAGTTGAAAGGAAAACAAGTGTTAAAGGTAAACCCCTGCTTTGTTCTTAATATTTAGTGATATGACCTTTAATATTTAGTAGTGTGATCACTCGATCACCATAATGCCAGTAACACAGAAGAGCCACGGACAAGTATCTGATACGAGACAGACATGAAGTCAGTCTGAGAGCTGAGAAAAACAAAAAAGAATTCAAGGGGAAAGAACTGATGAGAGGGACGGAGAGCGTCGATAAAGATTTCAAAGAACAGCTTCAGAACATGCAAGAACAGCGCTCATTCCACTTGACTCGCTGGGCCAATTACCAGAGAATGGTAATCATCTCCTCCTGACCAAATAGGCTAGGGCGATATGACAGAAACAGACCAAAATAAGAGAAAAGAGAGAGGAGGTAAAACACGAGAGAGTTATGTGACATAGGTCAGTGCACAAGGAAAAGGAGTCACCTAGAAAATAAAAAGGATTGGCAATTCCCAAAGGACAGTCCACTGAGGACCAGTTGAGAGTCATACAGAGGAGGCAGGCTCGCTGTCCCCAGCATGGAGGAAGGCCGTGTCACCTGCCATCATGCAGAGACGTGCAGTATAGAAGCTGTGAAACTGGGAGATTTCCCAAACTGGGAAACTGGGGGGTCGTAAATGGGGAAAATGTCAGACTACTGGTGTCCAGCTCTGGCTGTACCTTTGAGCCACCTGAGCGACTTTTAAAAATCCCAGGTCCCACCTGGAAAGACCAATTCATTAGACTGAGGTTGGATCTGCATGTAGAAATTATTTTCAAGCTTCCAGGTGACTGTAATACAGAGCCAGAACTGAGAACCATAATCTTCACTCTGTTTGATAGAAAAGAAACCACAGCCCAAGAGAGACTGGAATTCATCTTCTCCAGCAATTTTCTGACTTTTTTCTCTCTAGGGTATCTCTAGGCAGCTGTTGATATTATAGGTCAGGGAACAGGCGACAAGCGGGGAAGCCAGAGGCCTTACTTCGAGTCCTGAC
This sequence comes from Tonatia bakeri, assembly GCA_004024845.1. Classification (NCBI taxonomy): domain Eukaryota; kingdom Metazoa; phylum Chordata; class Mammalia; order Chiroptera; family Phyllostomidae; genus Tonatia; species Tonatia bakeri. The sequence continues at coordinate 43,950 of PVIA01007940.1, forward strand.
TCTCCTACGGCCTCTCAGACAAGCCTTCCATGCTGTACAGGTAAAGGGAAGGGTCAGGTGGCCCCATAAACCCTTCTGTAGAGCCCCGAGGCCATTTTCTTGCTAAAGTAGCTCCCTCCAAAGTGCCTCCTCATCTTCATCCTTGTTGCTGTGAAAGTCTTCTCATGGATCAGCAGGCTCACGTCACCATCACCTCGGCCTCGCCATCCATCAGCGGATATCTGCTCCTTCCTCTGCACCCAGTCTGTTTGTGGGTACGAAGGAGGCTCTTCCTTCTCCATTTCAGAAACTCATATCCAAGCATTCACGAGAGGGCTTCCTCCAACACCTGGTTTTCATCGGAAAATCACACTCTGAGATACGAGCCAGGGCACCACCTTTTCTAAGCTTTCCAGTAACATCTGCCTTTGGAAATCAGCCAAGGCAGAAAACAAGGTAAATGACGTTTTTAATATTAAGTCACTACTGAAACTCCACACGTGGGATCTACCTGATGGATCCGCTTTCTCATAAAATTGTGATCTGTAGAAATACTTTCTGTTCTCAAATCTCCAGGCCCCCAGTTGCATCAGGAAGGTTACGCGAGAGCCGGGGTCAGCAGACGATGGCTCAGGTGGAATCCAGTGTGCTGGACTGTGTTTGAAAATTGAGCTTTATTTTAACACAGTCCCACTGACGCTTTGGCGTACCGTCCACGAATGCCTTCACACCACAGCAACAGAGTTGAATGACTGTGACAGAGGCTGCCTGGCTCAGAAAGCCTGAGATATGCACTACCTGGCCCCCCAGGGACAATGTTTGCCGACCCCAGCAAACACAGAGGGTGCAACTGAGGAATGTTGCTATGGGACACCTACGCTGGCACCTCAGGGGACCCTGCCCCATTGTCCGTCACACAGGTTTGCCCTCGATACTCAGATGAGCCTCTGACTCTGGGGAGATTCCTCACTGATGTCTCAACATGGGATGGAACCGGTCAAAAAGAAATGTTTACAAGTCTGTTCCTTCTAAGCATTAGCCTTTAAGAAACAGAAAAATGGGGGGTTGGTGACTGACTGAGCACATAGATATGCCCCACCTTCCACCTAAAATCATGTGAAATAATTAAAAATGTATTTTTAAGTGTGTAAAACATCCTGGCAAACCAAGAAAAGGTTCCAGGGTGAGACAGAGTTTGGGGAAAGATCATAAACAGACTGGATCAGCTTGACTCGACGCAAAACCAGAAAGAAACCATATCCCAAAACTCACAGAGGCAAGAACTGCTTATAAAGTAGAAACATCTGGGAAAGCCGAACTCAAGGTCAACCGAGGCAGGACAGAGGAGAAGCCCTAGGGTATTGGGTATGAGGCTGATTCACTAGGGAATGAGATTTGGAGTACTTGCCCCTTCATTCTTCACAGACCATTTCTCTCCACAGACCATCTCCTCAGGAATTCTCAGATCAGCCCTGACCAGTGTGGCTCCACAGGTTGGGCATAGCCCCTCAAACCGAGAGATCTCGGGATGGATTCCCGGTCAGGGCACATGCCTAGGTTGCAGGTTCAATCCACAGTTGGGGTCCGTATGAGAGGGAACTGATGGATGTTTCTCTCTCACATCGATGTTTCTCTCCCTCTCTTCCTCCCTCCCTTCCCCTCTCTCTAAAGATAAATAAATAGTTTAAAAAAAGAATTCTCAGATTAGCAAAAATAATGAATCTAAGAAAGAAAGATGTGGACTATAACAAACAAAGCAGAGGAAGAAAACAGCCTACAGAAGAGGTAGGAGTTTCTGCAAGGAGGGAAGAAGACAGCCCTCGAGGCATGGCCGTGGCCCTGTGGGTGAGGGGCCTGGCTTTTCAAGGCCATGTCTTTGCTCTGACAGAGTGCTTCTCCCAGAATGCACCAGGTGGACCAACCCTGCCTGGGAAGGATGTAGCTGCTCCTGGGGGCAGTCCATCTAGGAGACTGATACTGGGCTTCAGGAGAACTTAGACATAAGAAGTCAGCAAACCACTGTCCTTCTTTCTTCCTGGTCCGTATCTGTCCACTCCAGTCCTTGAGCTCCTCATGGGTGAAGGGGTGAAAAGTGTTCCTCCCTTTCTTAAAGAACTGATCCGTAGCCTCTTCGAATGAGAGCTTTGTGAACCAGCACCCTCTCCAGAGAAAGGGCTGTCAGCCGTGACTAGTAGGTTTCATCTCTGGGCAGCTCCAAGGTCGGCAGACACTGCTCTGCTCCCCACTCTCTGCCTGGCCCGAGAGGCACAGGGGACTGACGCGGGCTCCCAGTCCACCAGGCGCTCCTGGGAGGGCGGCTAGCAACGGCTTCTGGGGTTCTTCTCCCAGTTCCGGCGCAGTATCAGCCCAGGTGTCCCGTGCTCTCTGGGGTACCTCCTGCCATTGGTCCAGCCCTAACCTGCGAGCAACTGAGGTCCCCACTGTCTGTGTGAGTGCCACATTTCCACGCTCGCTGGTGGATCACTGAACATTCTGGGTGGTTTGGCCTGAGGTCACCATCACCCTTCTGTATCTGACCTGAAAGCTGACATGTGGCTCAGAGCTTCAGTTTCAAATGATAAATGGGACCCAGTGATCCAAGGACCCTGAAAGAAATGAGGCTTAAAGGAAGGTGAGAGGTCACTGGTCATCATGATCACCCTGGGCACCATTGGCTTAGCAAACACCCCGAGTCGGGGACAGTACATCTCTATGTCCTGTCACGACCCCCTTCTGAGGGGAGTACCATTACCCCCACTTCCCAGGGAACAAAGTGGGGGCCGAGGGGGTGGCGTTATTTCCCCAAGATCCTCCTTGTAAGTAGCAGAGACAGGACTTGAATGCACGTCTATCTTCCTTCAAATCTCCGGCCTTTCCACTGGGCCAAGCTGCCTCCTTCCAGCCCTGCTGCTGGCGCTGCCCCGGAGACGGAGACGTGCAGTTGCCTGCGCTCTGCCGTCTCCTCTGAAACCCTCTCAGGGAAGTCGGCTCGCTGCCTGAGAGAGCGCAGATGCCGCCACGGGGAGAGCAGATGGGAGAGGCCCGCCCCGGGATTCCCGAGTGGTTTTCCAGCTCTGCTGCGCACAGTGGGGGAGCCGATGCATCCCCTCCGGACTGGGGGGGCAACGTGTGCACAAGCTGGCAGTGGAGACGAAGGATGGAGCTCTGAGGAACATGCAAATGGTCCCGCACGGCTGGTCCCAAGAGCCCAAGGAGAGGGAGGGGAGGGGCCGGGCAGGAGAAACTGCAGGACAAAGCATCTAGGGACCCACAGAACCCATGGAGTCGGACGCCCTGAGACCCTCAGAAGAGGGACCGTGACTCAGAGCTTCCCAGAAGGGCAACAAGGCCTGTGTCCAGGAACCCGTGCAGGATCAGGTCCCGTGTGTTCCCTCACTGGTCCTCATTTACCGGGCTCAGACTCAGGTAAGAAAGTCGGGATGACAAGATGAATGAAATCTAGTCACTTTCTGGCACAGGTGAGTCCAGAATGTCCCCCTCACTGGGACTTCTTCCTCCAGCCCCATAGAGCCACCAACTCATTTCCTCACTTGCCCTTGCTCCGGGTCCCTTTGCCCTGGCCATCCCGCCTCTTATTAGAAGATACCGCGCATACATCTGCCACCTCACACGTCCACACACAAGTTCAGGGTTAATCTCAAATAGGAAGTAAATTCCAGTGAAAACCCCATTAATGCCCCTGACAGATAATAAGAATACCAATCTTCTAAGTGGAAATGGGGATATTCAAAACACTAAACAGCCACCACCTCCACTGCCCACCCAAGCACAGAGCAGTGTCCCAGAAGACTACCAGAATATTCTATCGGGGAACAGAGAGGATCTGAACTCCAGCTACCTTGAATTTTGGAAACCAGGTCCAACATGGCGCTGTGAACACACTGAGTACAAAAACTAAAAAGCAGCGATGACGGGAAAGCAAAGATGGCAGCCGAGAGGAGACTCCTGACTCTGAGGAGCTGAGGGATGGAGAAGGCCGGCCCCCCAGCACTGTCTCCATCCTGGGGTCAAGTCCATGACCTCTAGACCCAGCTCCTCTTCCTGCAAAAGACACTGGTGCAAATTCCAACCATATGGAACTTGCAGAGGTGGTGCTGGAGGATGCCAGAAAAGATCTTTCAGCTGAAGCCACAGGAGGAATTTCTTTGGACAGCCCAGGAGGGAAAGCTGTCTTCTCCTCTGTACCCACTCCTGTCACCCCAACAACATTCCTTCCTCCCAGAACTGAATTAAAGGGTGCATTTGCTCCTGACAGCTTGGACAGATCCAGGGAGGAGGCATGGAATGACGTCTGCATGTTAAATTAACATGTAAACATCAGGGACTTGGGTACCCTCCCGGCACCCCCTTCCTGTCATCATTCTTAATCAAAGTCCTTCAAACATTTGGCGGGGGGGGGGGGGGCATTGGACTAAAACCATCAGGGAATCTGACTTCAAATTTTATCTCTGCTGTACTTTATTGGCCTGGGCACATCTCTCGCTGTCTTAGGTCAAGGAGTTTGTCCTCCGTAATTTTGTGATGACAAATGTGAGCTTCTCAGAGTTCACAGGCTGGTCAAGGAAGATGATGCATGAAAGTCCTCTGAAAACTCTTCATCATAGCTTAATGGTATTCTGAGTGATTTTGTTGGATAGAATCATGCAATGTAAATCAAAGATGTACAAAACAAGGAATTAGACTTCTAGCAACACTGCGAAACAGATACCATCTCATGCGAATACAGAGAAGGGAGGGAGATTCCCTTCTGGGGTTATCTTTGGACACGCCCCTCTAGAGACAGCTGAACTCTTCCAAAGATCATAGGAAAGGACAGCCCATTTCTGCCCTCAAGCACAGCCCAAAGCCCCCTCCCTAAGAGCCCCGTGTGTGACCAGACTAGTTGAGGAGTCTTGGATACCTCCTCTGAAAGCTCAGGGTGGGGAACGTGAGCTGTATCAGGTGTTGTATTTCGTGTCAATCTGAATCCTAACTCCTGCAGACTTTTCTGGGATGGTATCAGTTTCCAGGTTGCTAGCTCCCAACTTATATCCTTAACTAGCCTTCCATCAGAGCCCAGTTCTCTCACGCTGCCTGGAGTTGCCCCAGGAGAGAGTGCATTTGTTCCAAGTTATGACTCTCAATAACTCACGAACCTGGCAGAATGATGTCAAAGCCATTTGCACTCCCAGAGGAAATACACCCTAGAAGTGGCCTGAACTGAAAATGATCTAAGGGGCACCAGGATGAATGCACACTGCCCTTTGTCTCACGGGTAATAAATGATGCTGTGCCAGCAGGAAGCGATGCAAAACATGAGACAGACTGGAGATAGCAACTCCTGATCATCCTTCTTGGAAGCCGCTCATTTGCAGAGGAGAGGGATGGTTGCTCTCTGTGGGCAGTGACCAGGAAGTGTGGTCTTGCCTGGATTAAATCTATCGTGATGGCCGATTGCTATCCTTAGGTCATGTTCAGTGTGGAAAGCAACACATCCCATGCTGTCCCCATTTCAATTTTATGCAGTTGTGCTGATCCTTACATGTGATAATAAAGATTTCTTCATTCACTCAGGGCAGTTTCCTGCTCATAAGGCTAAGTCTTGTTCCTGTCACATACACACACACACACAAATGCTGTTTAAAAATACTGTTTTTTGTTATTATTGTTTATTGTTGATGCAGAAAAGCTTCATACTTTTCATGTATACAATTGGGTGAGTTTAGACACATGCATAAACCTATGAAACCCTATCTCAATAAGACTTTTATAAAAAATAAAATAAAGACACATGTATAATAAAGCAAAAAACAATACCCTTTGGGCAATTATAGGAACAAGGTGTCAGTAATGCTCAAACATACACTTGGCCATGACTGGTGGGGAGTGAATAGCTGTAGCCATGGAAACAGGCCAAGACCAGGCCCTCATATAATGGGAATTCCCAACGCCTGAAAGCAGGCAGACCCCGATGCTAGGTGTGCAGCCTGGATAGACCAGCCCTGAAAGAGACCTTCTCCTTCAGCAGTTTACAAACCTTGGAGCTTCAGAGCACAGGATGCATGTCAAAGAGCTATAAATGCAGGAAAAAACACTGCCAGATTAGTTCCATATAAGGCAACCATTAAGAGCTGTGTGTGGATGAGCTATCTCCCAATGCCAAAAGGATCTATGGAGCCTCTCCCAGTGAGGCTCAGAACTCCAGATTTCACCTCTGCCCTGCATTCACTTCTCACCAGACATCGGAGGAGAGAAGCCTTTATGAAATGGTTTCCAAGGAAGGTCTCCTTCATCACAAAGCTGCATTGATCATTAATTCTATATTTATATACTATGAATGAGATGCATAAAGAAAATGTATATATGCAGAAAGAAAATACACATATAAACAAATCTGTATATAAATATAGACACATAAATATATTTACACAGATACAGATAAATCTATACACAAAGAGAGATTAGTTGTGAGAAATTGGTTCATTTAATTGTAGACTTCAGCAAGGCAGGAATTTGCATGGTGGGGCAGCGGTTTGGACAGCAGGGAGGAGTTAATACTGTAGCTCAAGGCCAAAGGCAGTCTGCTGGCGGAATCGCCTTCCCCCAGGGAAGCCAGCATTGTTTTCTACTAAGGCCTTCAAAACTGATTGAGTCAACTGATTAGATGAAGTCCACCCGTAGTATGAAGGGTAATCTGCTTTACTCAAAGTCTACTGATTCAAATGTTTAGTGTCATGGAAATAAATAATACTTTCACAAAAACATCCAGAATAACATTTGACCAAATATGTGGGTTCCGTGGCCCGGCCAAGTTGACACATAAAATAAACCATCACATGTGTTCATGTTATATTTGAATGAAAGCCATGATTTACCTCTGTTTAAAAAAAGAAAAGAAAAAACTTTTCAGAACTGGCAGGGCTTTGAAGCCAAGTTAGTCAGGTCTTTTTCATTTCCAAAGGCATCGCTGCACTGGTCCAAAGTCAGCTGGGCCTTCACCACACTCAGTTCATCAACAGAAAAGCCACCAGTCACCCCCACTGCTAAGCAAAGCACCCCAAAGACCATTTTACTGAGCTCTGCTATCCATCACGTACATAGGGTCGCCAATAGTAAATATTCCCATCATCCCTATCCTGAATGAAACAGCTTTCAGGAATTTAATTCAGCATTCCCTCAAGGTCCTGACTGAACATCTACTGCAGTCAAGTCCTTGCAGCCAATCCACACAAAGGAAATTCCTCCAGAAGCTACCGGTGTAACCGCAGAGACAGGATACACTGCCTCATTCCACACACATCCTTAAGGGGGCGCCAAGTCCAGACACGTGGTGTGCCTACTCAGAAAGCCGCCCTGTACCACCAGCCTAGAGAGCATGTGGGGCGGTGTGGAGGCGATGGTGGTAACACGTGCTGGGGAATGTTGACAGCGTCACCTCTATTTTCAGGGTCACAGCAGAGACTAGGAGGCTAAACCCAGCACTAGCCAAACCCGCCAGGAGACCCCGTCCAGCCCCTGAAACACGGCTGGGCCTCAACCACAACGTCACTCTGCACCTTTTTAACCACCCAGCTCACCAGGCAAGTATGTGACATCTCTTCATATGCTGACGTGAAAACACATTCCAATTTATCTAAAGATGCCAGTTTCAGGGACTCATGTGCAAATTCCGCCTTCATGGAAACAATTACTTTGGAGCTAATAGGAACTCGCTTATTTGGTAAACACAGATCGGTATCTCAGCTGACTGGCAACCAGGAAAAGGAGCCGTAAGCGATAAACTCTGCGGAGACACATTCAGCTTCCCTTCAATCAACAGTTTCAATGTTGGCTGAAGAAAAGATCATCTCAAGTTTAAAAACAATTATTTAAAGTGACAGTTGAATTTTATTCTGTTAATATCACTCAGAAATAATTCATTCCTTTCCTTTCACTTAGCTCCAGATATGTCCTCCAATTCAATCCTCTGCTATCACAAGTGAGCAACACTCACCAATATGAGGCCTAGAAGGCTCAAGAAGGTCCCACTGGAATAGACAAGTGGCCTCTCCCCAAGACTCCCGCTCCCTCCTCCACAGTGCACAGGTGTCGCTGGGAGGGGGGTCCCCAGCCAAGGGCTACGTTTCCCAACCTTCTGGCCCCTAGAAGAGGCCACGGCACTGGGCACTGGTTCGTGAGTGTAAGTGACGTGTGTCACTTCGGGACCAAGAACCTTAAGGAGCCACTGTCCCCTCTTCACTCTTTTTTCCCCCTTCTCCAGTTGAATGCAAGAATTTCAGAGGCTGTGCCACAAAACAGAAAGAGTCTGAGTACCCAAGTTACCAGCTGGAAGGCCGGGCACCCACTGACTGGGAACAGGAGAGAGAGAAGTCAGTTTCGGTGATGTAAGCCGCTCAGAGTCTGGTGTTTGTCACGGCAGCTCCTGTTCACCCTGATTCATCCAGTTTGCTTCCGGTGTTCTACTACACAGCTCTTCATTCTGATGTGTCTTTGAATGGACCTACTGCTCTATAATTAACAGTTGCACCCTCTGATCTGCTCCTGGCTCTTATGCACTGTGACGATTGCCAAGAACTTGTCCCTCTGGCTTACGGAAATAGTTCTCTATCTACTCTCTTCCCCACTGATCTGTCGCCGCTTGGAAGTACTTAGGACAGAGCTGTGGAGACGTGTATAGATGTAAGAGGAAATGTCAACTCTGGGCAACCCTAGGGGAATTCTCGACTTTCACTGAGTCTCCGTTTCCTCCACTGCAAAAGGACAATACACATTTTCCCTCGGCTTTGACATTTTAGTCTCTTATCTCAACATGGGAAGACAGAGCTTTGCACTCAGTCCCAAACAGTTCACACGCATCATTCGGCACTCTCTGAATCGCTGCCCCAGCAGCCCACGCAGCAGTGCTGGTACTAAGCACTCCTGTTTTACCTAAAAGGTTTTTTTACCTAACAGATAAGAAGAACATCTGGCAGCAGTCACAGTGTGATCGGATGCAGGACAGTTCATCTTAACAAGCCTCTCCACCCCCAGCATGGATTACGTAATGTGCAATTGGACGTGGTCGCTCACTTGTCAGTTATGATTTATCACACTGCCACTTACTGCGCCCATTTCATTACATCCTTCCCGCTGAAACAGACCCCATGGATCCCCAGGGTCACTGCTTTTTCTCCTCCTTATTCCAGCTGTGAAGGAAATAGGGCTAAAGTTTTACCCTCACTGGGCAAGCTATTCATCCTCAAATCAAAACAAAATGCTAAGACCATCAGTTAAAAAGGAGCTAATCTAACCAAGTCAAAAAGCTTGGTCTTCAGTAGACAATTCCCAGAAAGGGAGGTCAAAGTTACAAACACCCTAGTGCCCAAAATGGGGTGGGTCAGTATGAGGTAATTGAAGAATAGTCTGAACATTGAAAAATCCCCCATTCCCCATAAATGGCTGTAGGACTCCTGATTGGACATTTAAGCTGTCGAAGTACATTTTTGGGCACTTGGAGACTGTTACCAGATGGCATCCTGTCCATCTGTCTTACTTTAAAAGTAGAGAAATGAGAGCCCTGGCTGGCGTAGCTCAGTGGATTGAGCGCGGGCTGTGAACCAGGCATCGCAGGGTCGATTCCCAGTCAGGGCACGTGCCTAGGTTGCAGGCCATATCCCCCGGCAACCGCACATTGATGTTTCTCTCTCTCTCTCTCCCTCTCCCTTCCCTGTCTATAAATAAATAAATAAATAAATAAATAAATAAATAAATAAATAAGTAGAGAAGTGAGGCCACAGGAAGTACAGTCACTTTCTGTGGTCACTGAAGGGACGCACTCATGTACCACGCAACAGCCAACGGTTTCTGTGGCCTAGCGACCGGTCACTCTGGTGTCAGAAGCTCACTGCAGAGCTCCCTCTCTGTCTTCCTGTCTTCCCCTGGAGGAACACAGCCTGTGTGCTAGGACCTTCGGGGACATGCAGACCTGGCTTGAGTTGAATGACCTCAATCCTGTCACTGTCCCTCTCTGAGGTTCAGTCTCCTTAGCAGTAAAATGGGATGAGTAACAGTGCCCACACCGAGGGCTGTGGTGGGGAGCTGGCACTGGATGTGGCCTCTGGAGTGTCCCTGAGGTCTGGGTGCAGAGCAAGAGGACAAGAGGAAGTGACTCAGCATTTGGGAACCATGCCACCACTGGCAAACTTAAATTGGTTTTCTGTAAGATCTAACAAGAGAATTCCTCCTTTTCCTAACAGCTCTGTCATTTTTTTCAAATGGGAAACGGTGGCCACGTTAAGACAGTTTTCACGTGGCGTGGCACACTATGGGGGTTCCCTTCCAGCCAAAAAGCGTATTTCACGTCCCAGGTGTGGCTTTCACTACCACTGGCAGAGGTGGGGCTGCAGGCAGGCCAGGTAGGAAACTTCATCAGGTCAAAACCACCGAGTAGTAAACCGTGACCTGACACACTTTATAATTTTGAACGAACTGCCATCCAAGTGCTATATGATTCTGAAGACTTACTGGGTTTTATTAAAAGCACAGTTTCTGACCTCACATTTGGGCCACACAGAATGCTGAGTGTGCCAGTGAGCCCTTGGCCTGCCCCTCGCTGCAGAGTTCTCGACCTCGGACGGACATCGGGATGAGATTAAACGCCTTTTTGGATTTGCAAATGGTTTTAAAGTGGACGTTGTCCAAACCACGTTTCTTGTTCAAACATCTGCCCAGCAAACCGCCTTTCGCTCGCGCTAGAGCCAAGCAAGCCACGTGCACAACACAGACAAGAGAGGCCTGACCTCGGTTTCCCGTTCAGGGCCACACGTCTTTCCAGGTCTCATTCATTTTCCCAAACAGGCCTCCACCCAACATCTGTAATTGCTCCCTTTAAAAATTGCAGTCACTTTTACACATATCTTAGCTTTTGTAAACACGCGTTTCAGGCAGAGAGGTACACCTGACACACGTGGTCAAATATTGCTGAGGAACTATTCATAAACTGATTTGTTTTTCTTTTGGTAAATTGAGCAGTGTAAAAGTGCAAGAGAGAGTGCTCATTATTTATTGAAACTCTATGACTAAGTCTCTTGCAAAGTTCCCCTTTACAATCTAAACATCCACCCCTGATTTATCTATTTTGTAACCCAATCTTCGCATGCCAAGCATATCCAAAGAGCGCCTGCCGCAGCAGCTGACAGAGAGCAGTCACTCGGTGCGTGTTCTTGCCAGTCTGACGATCTTGCTGCAGCTTCAGGAACCCCACGAAACGTCTCACTGTATGTCCCAGACACAGCCTGCAAAACCGTGTAAGTTTATGACCTTGGAATAATTGGGGCATTTCGTTCTCTCTCAGATCACAGATGATCCTACGGAATTTCTGAATTCTCAAAAAGCCTTTGGGTTGGGTTGACTAGTGCAGAGGGGCTCACCTGGGACATCGACGTCCAGATTTCTGTGTGTTGTTCGCCCCAGAGGTAACCAACCCTCCTGAAGCCAAGGCGTCCTGCCACTTTTCCTTCCCACCACTCCTTTCCCCGCACGGAACCCTCAGCAGGGAAAACGCAAACACACGACAGAATGGGGGTCCTCGATGCCTAGTTTGATCAAGGCACCAGAACCACCGCCATCTGTTTTATTGAGAGATACATTGCTAACTTTCTTATTCATATGCAGTAATTGTTTACTTATAAAACATAATGCATTCAAATAGCTTTGATCATTTTTATACTAACAGTAATGTAAAGATAACTCCATCCAGAGGGGGAAAATGAACACTTAAAGACTTATGGTCACAGGAAACTGAAAATAAATACAGTTTAATTAATATTTGTATTGTATTTTTCAGGACACCACGATCAAGAACAGATACTGAAATACAAATAATATTCTCCTGGAGAAGTAGAATAAAAATAAGTTTCCAAATGCTGAAGAAAAACTTCTTCCTGCTATTTTTTTAAACGATGATATCAGGTAACAAATCAAATGAAATAATTCTGTAGCAGGCGCATTAAGGAGTGATGTTAGAGTTTCATTTTAAATTATCTGTAATTGCAGTACACCAAAATAACATAATTTTCAACCTACTAAAGTTAAAATAGTAACTTTACAGCAGAGAAATCTGGAGGGCACTCTCTGTCAAGAGATCAGGTTTAACAGACCAACAATGGGCTGATGGGGCCCACACCCCTCCCCCACCCCCCAATACGTGGTGTCATCGTGAGAAGGACACAACCTCCCTGCTGGGACATTCCTGCAAAGTGCACAAACCAAGTCTAATCATGAGAAATTTCTGACAAACCCAAAATGAGGTTTGCAGTATTTTCTCAAAATCACTAGTCTTGACTCTTCAAACTGTCCAGGTCATAAGGAAGACGGAGGAACTGTTGGGATTCCTGCAACAGGCGGTCCTGGACTAGAGGAAAAGGCCAAGCGTGAAGACAAGCAGTAACATTTGAACACAAAACTGTAAGACAGTAACATTTGATCGGTTTAACTTCTTGAGGTCATGACGGTACTGTGATCATGTTGGAACGTGTCACTGTTCGTTGGAAATGCACACTGAAGTGTGTGAGGGTAAGAGAGTGCCTAACTCCCCAATGGTTCAGAGAAAAAACTGAGAGAGAAATAGAAAGCCAGACACACAGGTAGAAAGACAGATTGATAATGAATGATGAAGCAGCATTGGCAAAACATTCCTAATATCAACAATTAATGAGTCTGACAAAGGGCATATGGGGGTTCTCCGTACGACTCCTGCAGCTCTCCTTCCGCCTGCGATGACTTCCAAACAAGAAGTAAGTAAAGGCTACACAGCAAGCAAAACATGGAATGTCCACATGACTTTCCATAATCTTATCAGGCGTATCAGTCAAAATGTTGCAAAGTGCTGCGAATCCTGGATTGCTTCTTCCTTTCTCTCCCCCCCCACCCCCGAGTCCTTGTCAATGACACAACTTCTACCCTCCCAAGCTCCCCCTGCTCAGGCGTTCCAGCAACACCGTCTGCCTGCTCAATTTTATCATCTCCTTCCTCAGCTGTGTCTAGCGAGTTGACGCTGTCTGTCTTCCACCCTCTTAAGAAATAGTAAAGAAAGTGTCGCTTTCTAGTCAGTAAGCATAAACTGCTTTGCCTGGAGAAGCAATGAATTAATTAACTTTAAAGATGAATGGTCTACAATTAATCTAGCTGAGTTTACAATGTCAGCATATGCAAAAAAAAAATCCTTCCAGTAGAAAACAAAATGTATCTAAAACTCTTCACTACCGTTAAATCACTTTTATCTACAGCCTACATATGATATTTCAACTACATTATATATTATACACAATGCATACACACTTGCCTGTTTAATTGAATTTAGATTATATGAATAAAGTTACTCTGTATATATTCAATATTTGGTAAACTACATAAGAAATAATATTAAAATTTCTCTTTAAAAGGAATGAAGTGGCTCTAAATGAATAGTTCATATTTGTTTGATATGTGGTCTCAGGGTATAAAAGACACACGTGCTCCCTTGTCCCACTCTGTTCTTCTGAGGAATATTTTCCATGCAATAGTAATAATTCTGTGCAAATAATTCCATGTGACAGACCAGAACCCTGGGGAAATTAGGCCAGGGGACCTGTGCTGTATAAAACCACAGGCAGGGAAACTGGCTGATTAAACTGAGAAATTAGCCCTCCCAGCCACCCATCTCTATACAGTTCTATGTGGGCCATGCTGGGATCTGCTGGAATGTCCCCATGTATAAACATGTCTACACATACATGCATGTTACATGGTATTGCATATGTACATGAACATGTGTGTGTGAATACATTAAACACATACATCACTTCCCCCAAACTCAGGCAAAAACCAACACCAATAAAATTACCTCCAGAAACCATTTTCTCTCTTTCCATCCTTATCAACATTGGTCATGAATATGTGATGAGAAGAAAGTATTTACAAAAACAAATCCTGCTTCTGATTGCTTCAGCCTAGACGGCTCAAATTCCGAGCCTCAGAAACACAGCCAGCAACCCTGGTAAAATCTAGAGGAAAGGCCTAGAGAAGACTCTATCTGCCTATAATGAATGCCCAGAGCTCCATAATCAGAAATCAAACTCTGGCTTCTAAATGTTCAAAAACCTCCCAGTACTTTTTCATCAAAATAGCACACAATAAAGAAGTACTTTGTTCCTGCTGACCTCCTGGGCCTTTTCCTGAAAGCAAACCAGTTCTAACCAGAGGAGCCCAGATAATATTTCAAAAGTGGCGCCACTCTTAACATCTCTAATTTGGAAGCACCTAGGTGCCTTCGGAGCAAGTGTGCCTCAGCTGGCACGTGCCAACCGCCCCAAGAGCCTGCCCGGAACAGTGAGTCCTTGGGGGCAATTTGCGACAGTTGAGAACCGAAGCGTCCTAGTTTGAAACAGTGCTGTCGGCAAATAAATAAATAAACCCTGCAGTGGGCAGGCTTCACGGGGCACGTTTGCTACTCGACAAGAAGTGACTCCTTTCTGCTTCAACTGCTGTTCCCACAGGGCTAGAGAGGGGCTGGGCTGAGTGGGAGGGGGCCAGAGAAAGGTGGAGGTGGCATGCAATTAGAACGAGAGCAATGCTACCTCCAAATCCTCTGGCCAGAGGACCTAGGGAAGGCTTCAGCAGGAGACAGAAGAAAGGGCTGACACTGTGGCTTCCTTCCCTGTAAAGGGGAAGACGGCTGACAGAAATGAACTGGGCCTGGGGGGTCAGTGAGCTAACATGGGGGTTCCAGATGCCCAGGGGGTCTCCTTAGGATTGGTCTCAGCAAGATGACTCAGTTCCCTCACATCTGAGTCTGACATCCAATCCCCTCCATTTTTACTCCAGTCACACCCACACATAGAGGTTGGAAGCTAGCAAGGTAAGGGGTCCGCAGGAACAATTTAAGGACCAAGATAGGCCACAGGTTGAACATGAACACATCAAACGTCTTCTGAAAAGATAGGTCCTCTTGCCTTGTAGCCTGGGCCTATCGCCAGGTCAACTCCCTCGTGAAGGTTTGACCCTTTAAAGACCACCTTGCTTAAGGTGTCTTTGGGTTTACTCTTTTCCTTCTGATTAAAGGCAACATTTGTTAACTGCTCACTATAAAAGCAATGCTTTAACTTTTTAAAAAGATTTTATTTATTTATTTTTAGAGAGAGGGGAAGGGAAGGAGAAAGGAGGGGAGAAACATCAATGTGTGGTTGCCTCTCATGTACTCCCCTACTGGGGACCTGTCGTGCAACCTAGGCATGTGTCCTGACTGGGAATGGAACCAGCGACACTTTGGTTTGCAGGCCCATGCTCAATTCACTGAGCTACAGCAGCCAGGGCTTAAAAGCAATGCTTTAAATAAATTAAAAACTACAGGCCTTAACTGGGTAGCTCAACTGGTTAGAGCATCCTTCAGATACACCGACGCTGTGGATTTGATCCCCAATCAGGGCGTATAGAAGAAGCAACCAGTGAATGCATGCATAAGTGGAACAACAAATCTCTCTCTTGCTCTCCTTCCCTCCCTCGCTCTCTAAAATCAATAAATTAGAAAAGTGAAAATTAAAAATACAAATTAAAAAAGCCAGATCTCACCATTTTTAACCTCTAGATAAGGGTAATAATAAAAATAAAATAACTGCTTATACTTAATGACTATTAACTACATGACAGACACCCTATTAAGCGTTTTATAGATATTACCTTATTGAATATCACCACCAAACTTGTTTTTAAAAAAGTAAAAAAATAGGTGTGAGCCCCATTTTAGGTTTAAGACCCAGTGTCATGCAGAGTCACCAGGTTATATTGCTCAGCATATATTTGCTTATTTGCTGATTTGTTATGTACTTAATGCATTTACCTAGTAATGAAATAATTTCATCTTAAAATCCAAAGTCTTCCCATTCAGAAACATGGAATATTCCCTAATTTATTCAGAGCCTCTCTCAGTAAAAACTACAGTGTTCTTCATACAATTTCTGCTCATACTTTGTTGACTTGATTCTTTAGTCTCAATGCAACTATAAGTAAGATCCTTTTCTCCCAATTATGTTATTGCTTGTCTATTTATTCTGGATTCTCTGTAATTTTGAGAGTAATCTGTCACATTTGAGAAGATCAAAAGAGACTGTTTAATAAAAATTAAATGGGGGAGGCATGGGGGACGACGGGAGGCAGGGGTAACAGAAAATTAATTTGAACTGGTTGCCTTGCAGAGACAGAAATAAATGCCAAATAGAGTAAACATCAATCAGCACCTATTAATTGACTTGGTCTGACATTGAATTAGCACTAGAGGGTTATGAAAGAATTCTATAACGGCTGACCTTGACATGAGAGAGATTATAAAATGGCCATAAGGGTGGAAGTTCACACATGAAAATCCGTTAGCACCTACAGAGACTGTAAATTCTAAATCACACTAGGTGTTAAGAAAGGAAGTCTCTAGAGGGCCGTGCTGGTGGGAAAAGGTCCCACCAAAATGGACAAAACAAACAAGCTTATATTATCATTGAGTCAGGGGACCGCGGGCAGACAAGAAGCCAACATAGGCACAGAGACCTTTTTAAACATAAAACCGGAACAGCACCCTTGAAAGGAGCTTGCATTGCCCACTGAACCCTAACACTGAAGCTCTTCAAACAGTAGGAACAACCAACAATTATCTCACCAAAAACCTTGCAAGGAGGAAGGAGGCACAGACCTGGGAAACTGCTTCTCACCCTGGAAACGTGGTGCTGAGGTGCAGGAAAAGTCAAAAAGTGTGGGGCTGTCCTCTTTCTCGAGTCTTTATTTATTGCATCGTTTTGGGCACAAAGCTCCTTTCTTTGATTAAAAATTCAGTGCAGTTTTACGTTTCCCCGGGAGTGAAAATTGCATCGTGGAACAAACAACTTGTAAAGCGATCTATTTTGCTCCCCACACTCATGCCTATCCACTCACTTCCCTCCGCACATCACTAGATCTAAACTGCCCTGGAGGAGAGCCCTTAAAGGAATGGGGCGGGGGGGGCGGGGGGGGGAAGACCCTGCGAAGCCCTCCTCCTCCACTGGGGAGGCCAGCATCCTAGCCGCATGGGGCTGCAGGCTGCTGCAGTGTTTCCCATTTTGATGTGGAAAGAGAACGACTAAGGGGGAGTCAGAAGGGCAGGAGTGGCTGCTGAGCATACGGCCTTGGGAACAGCCAGCTCAGGTCCAGCAGCTCTGCTGCTTACCAGTGGTGTGATCTTTTTTCCCAGAGCTTTTCCTGGGTTTGCTGTTTCTTTTCTTTTTACTGGGTTGACACTGTTTAGTAAAATTGCATAGGTTTCAATTCTATAACACATCAACTGTATATTATATTACGTGTTTGCCACAAGCTGTGTGGTCGTGAGTGAATCAATGAAGCTGAGGCTTAGTTTTCTCATCAACACAATGGGGAGAAAAAAAAATTTTTTTGCTAGTTCACAGAGGAGCTGGCATTGGAACCTGCGTGGACATGTCTCAGTTCCACCCTGACCACCCTGAGCCTTGGAGTAGCTAGGAGGGTTATTTATAGAGCCCATTAGTAGGGCCCAGGCTCCCTGAGGATCACGTGTGCAGAGCACTCAGCACAGGGCCTGGCCTGTGGCGAGAGTGAAAGATGACCGCTAATTAGGATGACCCAGGCAGGTCCCCTGCTCACCTCCACCCTCGCTCCGCACGATCCTCCTGCCCTGTTTGCCCTGCTGGAGACCTGAGACTTCCTGCTAAAGATGCATCACCAGGGCCCCCCTGACCCCCGCCCCCCACGCTGGCAGCCGTCCGCTCAGATCAGATCAACGGGAGCCAGTGACAACACCAAGTCAAAGGTCAGGAGGAGAGAAGTTGAGGGGCTCCTGCCCACCCTCTGTTTTGTCTGAGTTCTGTTTTCTGGCAACAATTGTGTCCCCCGGTGACTCTCGCTCCTGTGAAGACACCCATCATCTCCTCCTGCTCTCGCTGGCTTCCTGTAAAGTGTATCCCGCCCCCTCGTGCCGTCAGAACTAACGGTGGTGATGACTCGGCCAGTGCTTGACAAGGCACTCACGTGCCAATGGTGACTGAAACTGGAGCAGCAGTTAGGACCCACCGTTATTCAATAACCATTCTCAGACAGGGCGGAATCGTTGTTCAAATGTTCCTGGCAGTTACCGAAAAACACATCTGGGGATTTATTGGGCAATATGGAAAATGTTCTCCATCTCACCCCAGAAGCCCCAGCCCAGGTGGACAGCTTGGTCCACCCAGCCCTGCATATCACACCAGCTATGACCCAACTTGCCTTCTGAGAAAGGTTGACCGTCCTTTATTCTCAGAAGAAAGACCAAGACTCTTCATCAAATCTTGGAGAAAACTCCCCAAATCAGCCAGCACCATCTTTCTCAGTCCTCCTAAAAACTGTGTATCCCAAACTCAAACTCTGCAAACCACCACTATCAAAATACCACCAGAACCATTTTTACAAACTACCATTTTTAACCATGTTCAGCGAGAACTTGACAGGAACCACTTTACCAGGTCTCATTTTTTCCCCTAGCAATTTCATGTGCAATTGCCAGCCAGTCCACCAGGCATGGACAAATGTATAATTACTCAGTTAAAGAGTAACTATGTGGGCATTCATTTGTGCCCTCCAAGCTCAAGGGGTGTTGGATACAATTTCCAAGAGAGACGCACTGTATGTTTTCCAAGACCCAAATTTGTTTGCTTCAGTGTTTCCTTTCTGCTGTTTCTGTGGATCTTTTTATAGCTTTTGTTTTGGTGCACAGTTTTGCTGTGGGACGCTTCGGCGCATTAGAGGAAACGTTGGAAGTAACGCACCACAGTGGTTCACATGACTGTAATCAGTTTTGATGATTTGAGGCAATTTCATCCGTGGCCCCACATTATTAGTGAATCATTGCAAATTTCCCATTTTGCAACAAAGCACTAAAACAGTGGTCTTAATTGCTGGGCATCAACCAGCTTCAAGCTGGCAAGGCCGGCACAGAGCAGGAGCTCCGCGAACCTGGCGGCTTGCCACTTCCAAAGATTATATTCTGCCCATCTTAGTTCTCAGCTGCAATGTCAGCTGGATTCAGAACTTCCACCCACTTCCCGCCCTGGACACCACACCATGCAGCCACACCGCCGCTGGGTTTTGCCCCACATGCTAGGGCACTCTACCGTGGATTAAGTGGGGGCTTACAAAAGTGTGTCCTGTTAGAGAGAAAGAATGCCGTAAGAATATTTGGGAGTCAAATGGGTCCAGGAGGAAAGAGGCAGCCTCAGCCACACTTCCTTATCACCTGGGCCTCCTTGCACACACACTCTATTCATGCAGACGCAGTCCTCCTTTTTGTCGGGATGTCTCTGTATTTTTAGTCACCCTTTCAGCTGTCAATCCGTGTTTGCTCTCAGGCTACTGCCTGGCACAGAGTAGGCAAAAATCAATACCTGATAAGTGGGTAGATAAATAGGTGAAAGGATGAATGAATGAATGAATGAATGAATGAATGAGTCCACCTGGATATCCCAAAACATAGCTCTCCTTCAATGTCCCACGCCGAAGGTTCTGAGCACCCTGCACCCATCAGAGCCTACCTGGTTTGCGGCCACTCAGCAAACTCGGCCTGTGGCTCCACCTGGCATCCATGCTGCCTCGACCGGAGCAACAGGCTTGGCCCCTGCCTTGTCCCTTCTCCTGCTGCTGTGTCAGTTTTCTATTGAGTCATCCAAAAAGGCACACCATGGGACTCTCCCCTGTCCTCACAGAGCTCCCCACCCATGACAGACCCACTGCAATCAGCAATACAAGATGGACTATACCTGGCATATACTAATCGCTCAATAAATACCCAATATGGTCAGTATGAACAACTTAATAAATGCCACACCCTCATCTGAGTGCTATGTTAATAACTTAAAATGTGCCTGTCAACTTTCACCCATATCTTTTTCACAAAAGCCACTGACATTCTGGAAGGAGCAGCCAGTAAATTTAAGCCACAGCACTGCACCAAACCTCAGGGAGAAAAACGGCAGATGTGGCAGGGCTGTGCCAACAAAATCAGGCAATTGTATCCCTTTGGAAAGAACACAGAGGGCGTGGCGTTCAGTCTGCCCCTTTCTTTCTAAAGCTATGTGGTCCCACAGGGGTGACACTCCTAAGCAAAATCACAGCACTGTTTAACAGCACAGTCCTGGCCACACATTCCAGCTCCCTGGACTGGAAAAGAGGGGGGCAGAGGATGGACGGATGATGAGCAAAACCAAAGTGAAGTTTGGTTGAATCACCTCATGGCAAAAGAGGGAAAAGAAAAAGTACTGGAACTTTGAAACTGATGTTCCCTCCTGTTAGTTCCCACTGCTGATCAGCCCCTCACTGATGAGGTTGCAGTGGCCAGTAGTTTGGAGTTTGTCTAAGTGAACATGACAGCCTTCTGTCATGGGCTCCATTGGGTCCCGCAAATTTCATAGGCTGAAGTCCCAACCCCCAGGATCTCAGAATGTGACTGTATTTGAAGATAAGGTCTTTCAAGAGGTGATCGAGTTCAAATGAGGCAGGTAGGGCGGGCCATCCCATCCAACTGGTGTCCATATAAGAAGAGGTTACTCACAGGGAGAGACCGGGGCACCACGCACAGAGGGGTGGCAAGGAGAAACAGCGGCAAGAAGGCAGCCATCTACAAGCCAAGGGGAGAGGCCCCCGAAGATACTAACCCTGCTGACACCTTGATCTAGGACTTCCAACCTCAACAACTGTAAGAAAACAATTTTCTATTGTGTCAGCAACCCAGTCTGTGCAGTATTTTGTTGTGACGGCCCGGCCTGACTAACCCACCCTCAGACCCTCCGCTTCAACTGCTACAGAACTATAGAGATGAAGAGGGGGCACTCCTAATAAACCCACCTGCCCAAGACCCAGGTTGCACCCAATGCCCTAGCTCCAGCTCCGGCCCTGCCGCCCCTCCTGTAGGCGGGTAACTGAACAAAATGCCTTTCCTTTCCCCAGGTCTAGGTTTCATCCTCTGCCACATGGGGGAGGGGGGGACGGTGCCAGAGACAGTGCCAGCCTTTGCTACCTCACAGACCCACCTCAGGGACAGAAAGAAATACGATGTCAAGAAAGCTCTACAGTACAAACACGTCAGGTGTTAGCGTAGTTTTTACCGCTACTGCCGTGCGTAGGAAAAGTCCACCTGTGATCCCGAGGTCTCAGTCCCGGGGTGTTTGGGAAAAGTAATGGGGCTGCCTAGTTTTAGACAAGATGGCATAGACTCCAGTGCCTTCTCCTCACTGCTAAGTAAGACTGGAAACCCTATCAGTAACAGAACAAACCATCACAAAAGGACTCCAAAAAGTGGAAAGACGAAGGCAGCTGGGTAGAACCTCAAACCATAAGGAACCGCACCATGGCCGTTACCTCCGGAACCCAGGCCCAGAGGCAACAGACAGCCGAGGCGGTGCTCTCCCCATGGGCAGGCAGCACCAGCGAAGGCCGAGAGGGAGCCAGCCAGCCCGGCACAGCCAGACCCCACCGGCCCTGCCTCTCCCACTCCCCAGTGTGGTGGAGCCGGGAAGACCCAGGGAAGCACCTTCTGCCCTCAGAGGCAGCACAAGCAGGACCGCAGGAGACCTCTACAAGTACCAGGCAGCCCAAGCTCAAGAAAAAGGTTTCTGCTCCTGCAGGTCTGGCATTCCCCATCCCCTACCAGGTGGGCCCCAGGTGGGCCCCGGGAAGTGCCTCCTGCCTCCTTAGGTGACAGCAGCAGGAACTGACAGAGCCCAGCAGCATCAGAATGACAAGGCTAACCAGAAAAGCACTGCGAAGACTCTGAGAACTAAATTACTGAGACTACAGTCCCCAAAGCAGGCTAGAACCTGTGTGCTAAGCCTAAGTAGGACTGCTACCCACTAAAATAGAAGATGAGACAGGATCCAGAGTCTCCAATCTTACCATCCGAGGGTCCAGGACACCCCTTTAACCTCATAGATCATCCCAAGAAGCAGGAAAATCACAACTTGAATGAGAAGAGGCAATCAGCAGAGGCCAATGGTGCAATGAATCCAACGTTAGAATTATCCAACAAGGATTTTACAGTAGTCATTGTAGAAATGTGCTCTTTGCTTTTTATTTTTAATATAGGAATTACAGATGCCTTTGAACAAATGAAACATAGGAAATCTCAGAAAGTGAAAGATAGAAAAAAGAATGAAATGGAAATTACAGAACTTAAAATTGCAATGACTGCCATTAAAAACCCACTGGAAGGGTTCATAAGCAGAATGAAAAAGATGGAGGGAAAAAAATAAGTGACCTTGAAGACAGAACACTAGGAAGAGACACTAGTGAGACAAGAACCGAAGCTCCAGCAGTCATGTCACGGGATTCTGGATGGAGAGCAGAGAGGGACTGAAAACACACTCGAAGGAGTAATTACCGGAAACATCCCCAGTTTGGTGAGTGAATGACAAACGTACACATTCAAGAAGCTGAGAGAACCCCAAAGAAGAAAAACTTCAAGAAATCCACACTAAGACTCATCATGAGGAAACTTCTGAAAACTAATGACAAAAACAGGCGTAGGGTTAATACGAGAAAAGTCGAGGTTTGATGATATTATGCACTGGGAGGGCTTTGTCTACTAAAAATGCAAATAGACTTCTGCCGAATGGATATATAAATATAGACAGATACAGACATATGTATAATACAGTAATTTACTGTTTACAGTGTTCAGGGACTTACAAGCACTCTGACAAATACTGACTCATTCCATTCTCAAAACCGTCTTATTAGGCAAGCATCATTATCGTCACTAACTTGCCCAGGGCCACACGGCCAGTAAGTGGCACAGCCCAGGACTCCAACTCAGGCAGTCTGGCTCTCAAGTCTGGACTCATAACCACTGTGCATGTGGGCATATTGTCATCGATAGCCAAACGGGACAAGGTCTTGGTCAACTAGGCAATGAGACGGTGGGATAGTGTAGGACAGGTTTTCTTTAAAATATGTTAGCGTTGGACATGATGACTTACGTATGCCTGAATGTCAGTGACTTTCATTGTTCAGATTCTAAACTGAGGTCATACTTGGTGAGAACAATATGCTCTTCCACCGGAACCACGGAGTAAAAGACATCTGGGATTTCTTTGTTTCAAGTTGCAATTAAGCAGTAGTCTTCTTGGCTTAACGCTTTCATCGAACATCAAAGCTCATGTCTTTTCTACAAACCCTCATCCTAAATGTCTTCTATTAAGATGGATGTACTTTCAAACATGAAAAGCAGATCTCTTCACTGTTCTGTTAATTAAAAGGGGAACACAAAAGCAAACAAGGGGGAAAACATCTGACAGCTACACAATACAGGCACAGGAACAATGAGGATCTATTGTCAAATCTGAGAACCGCCCAGGTCTCAGGGTGAAAGTTTCCTTTTTAGGATTGCCCAGCCAATATTGTCTTTCTCTTCTGATATGTAACAAGGTCCAGAAATGTGGTTTCCTGTCAACTGAAAGTGAAGTGTTTTGTCACACTGAACTATACCAATGCTCACTGTGGGTGACAGCACTGTGTATAAATGACATTTACTCTGAGACTGGAGGAGGCCACTTGGGACGCACTAGGACATACGAAGGACTCAACAAATATAAGCTTGATGGATTTGAGGGAGGGAGGGAGACCCAGACTCTGGGCTTATCTCCCTCCCATCACCCCGCCACTCCCAGAGCCCCTGAATAAATGTGAAAGTGCTGCCTTGGAAAATCTGCAGAGTGGGAATTAACTGCACATGGAAAGATCTCTGTGGGGTGATGGAAATTCCCTAAAACTGTTGGGGTGATGGTTGCACAACTCTGCACACTTACTAAAAATTACTGAATTGTCCACTTAGGCAAGCTTTATGATATGGAAATTACATCTCGATGAAGCCGTTTTTTAAAAATCTTCCCCTTGCGCCATAAAGCCTGAGTTCGTGAAAGCAGGTAAGATCCTTGATGATAAGGCTCCTGCTTAAGTCACACCTTATCGTGTTCATCACCCGTTTCCCCAGCCCTCTGACCCTCTACTCCGCTTGCCTTCTATGTACTGAACCGCCAGCAGTTTGCAGAAACTCAGAGGTGGTTCTACACCCGGTGGATCTGCTCCTTCACCTTCTGCCTTCAAGCGGCCCTCCCTGTGGTGGCCTGACAAATGCCCGCGGGGGCAGAGGACACAGCTCAACCTACTCCCTATTCTAGGGAGCTTTTGTGACTCCCTGGGAAGAACTGGCCATTTCTTCTTGTGTACCCTTCAGGGGTTCACTGTCTATGCTTTCTCCTTAAAGGTGACAAGGACATCTGCCCTGGCCAGGTTGCTCAGTTGGTTGGATCATCGTCCTGTAAACCAAAAGGTCGCAGGTTCAATTCCCAGTCGGAGCACATGCCTATGTTACGGGTTCCAGGGTGCATAAGGGAGGCAGCTGATCAATGTTTCTCTCTCACGCTGATGTCTCTCTCTCACTCTCTCTCCCTTCCTCCCTAGCTAAAATCAATAAAGATATCCTCAGATAAGAATTTTTTAAAAAATGACAAGGACATCTGCAATGCCACCAAAATGCCCATGTAGCACCAATCCTTTCCTCCTACAACAATAACGTGCGAGATGTACTGAAGGGGATCCGCTGTGGAAGGAAACCCCCCAAATAAAGGGTCTATTCTGCCTGCAGCACACAAGTCCAAGAACTACGTTAACAGCAACGAAAAGAGTGGGTTTAAAAAAGAAGAGCAGCCACATACAGTAGAAAAACATAAGCTTTGGTATCAGAGACCAAAATTTAACCCCCCAGTTCAACCCGAAAAAAAGGTTCACAGCTGAGATTGATTCGGTCTCAGGTCCCAGGGCATCTCCATCTGCTAATAAAATCACACATCAGGCGATGTTCACAGTCAGGCCATAAGCCATCCAGAAAACACTGAATGTTTGGAACACTGTATAAAAAGGCAGGGAAATGTATATATGGAGTATACACAGGTTTTCTTCAAAAGAAAAATGAACATTGTAGCACATAATGAATAACATGCAACCTGGGAAATTAAATAATATGTAATTGCATGCTCCCATAGTAGAAGAATTCTTATGGAGGATCTCTGTTTGCAGTCCAATATAGGGAGGAGAAATTCATTCACTCGACAACATGCAAGCATTTGTTGAACAAACAATGAAAGAAAAGATGCAAGAACCAGTCGAGAAGGTGGCCCTGTGATCTGTAGGTGAAATGCATGTTACGAAGGAGCCTGAAAGGATCGCTGTTGGCCCTTAATTTCAGAATGGTAACAAAGATTCAGGGTCGGTGATGATTAAATTCATAACAAGTGTGTGAAAGGATGACCAGATCCAAGGTGACAGAAGATGAACATCTCCTAGCAGATACAGTGTTTCTGTTAAATGTCTGTTAGTAGTTAGATAATCCTTGACTCCAGCCTCCACCTAGCCATATCCAAACCATCAGCAAGCATGGTCTACCTCCAAAATGCCCGTTGAATCTGTGCACCCCCCTGTCACCACACTGGCCCATGCCACTTTGGTCCCTCACGTGGACAATTCTAGTGGCCTTGTAACTACAGGTCTCTGCACAGCAGTAAGAGTGACCCTTTGAAAACATATATCAAATTATATCAAGCCCCAGATTAACACTGATCAAAGGCCTCCCATTGTATTTAGAATGAAGAAGCAATTCTTTTCTCACAGACCCCATGATTGTCCCACCCAGGCCCCGCCTGCCTATTTAACCTCCTCATCTGCACTCGTCAGCTCACTACGCCCAAGCCAATGGTTCTCAGAGTGTGGCCCCCAGACCAGCAGCACCAGTGTTACCTGGGACCTTGCTTAGAAATGCGGATTTTCAGACCCCATCTCAGACCTGCCGAATCAGAGACTCAGGACTGGCGGCCCAGCAAGCTGCGGCTTAACAGGCTCTGTGATGACTCAGAAACACCTGGGAAATAAGAACCGCTATTCTAGCGACATTAGCCTTCTATGGCTACAATGTGCCAACTCTTTCCCACCTCAGAGCCTGCGTGTTTGCTGTAGCTCTGCCTGGAGTGTGACCACCTGACCCCGCTGCCCAGGTTCCTCTTCTCCGTCAGCAATGTGACGACTACGTCTGACCTCAGTGACTCTCCAACCCGCAACAGCTCAGCCTGGGTTCCTCTTGTTTACCGGCTGTGTGTGTTGGTTTCCTGCCTGTGCCTTCAAACATGAGCTCCTTAAAAGCAAGGATCTTGTCTGTCCTATTAACCACAGGGAGTCACTCAGGTGGTTGCTCAACAACTACTAAATAAATGGTTGAATAAACCCAGCATAAGCCCAGTGAACACAAGGTTAGAATGACAACAGCAATAAAGACGCAACACTGCTTTATAACAAGTATCCACATTGCCTGCTTCTTATGAGCCAGTCCCTGGGTGAAGTCTTTCCTGGGGTTTTCTCCTTTAATTCTCCCCAGAGCTCAGTGAGGTGCAGGTATCCTCATCCCCACTTTACAGGTGGAGACAATGGGAAGCAGAAACATCAAATACATTGCCTGAGAGTAGAGCCGGTATTTACAGAACCAGGCTTCGGACCCAGGCTGCCTAACTGTGAAGTGCACACTCTCCACCGTGGCCTTTCCAGCCTCTGCTGGGAAAGGCATCGCCCAGAAGTTTGCCACACGGATCTAGGAGTCTCCCCTGCAGGGAGGCCCTGGGGAACAGTCTGCCCAAGCCAGCTCTACAGTTGGAGGATGGACAGAGAGGAAGCTGATTCTGTCGCCCGAGCCTCAGGAAAATAATGTTCACTGATGAGTGCTTAGAGAATGCACCTTTCAGAAGACTCGAATTGAGTACAGATGTTGAGATTAGTGTCAAATGAGGAAGCATTAAACAGATATTAAGGCAGACCAAAGAGGTCTTTTTGAGAAGCTAGGTCTGGACAGGAAGAGTGTGTGCTTGCTAAATAGGTCAGGTTGCCAGATGCGGCGGACTTCGGCCAGCAGAGTCCGCCTGTTGTGGCTGAAAGAGAAAATAAAAGCACAGCAATCCTTTGGAGAAAAGGGGGATGGCATGATTACTCTCTCAAGGGGAGAGTGTCTATGAGTGCCTCGGCCACTCTCTCAAGAGGAGAGGTGGTCCTTTCACTCGGCAATCAGTGGGGGTCCCAGCTTTTCCAGAGGACAAGAGGGAGCAAGGAGCCTGAACCCTGGGGCTGAAAGGGCGAGAAACAGGCTTTCGGAGCAGGTGGAAGGAGGGCAGATTCTCCTGCCAAGGCTTCTCAGCAGCTTGCAGATTCAGCACTGAAATGCAGGACAGACAGCACAGTGTTTTCTTTTTTGTGTATGAAGAAAACACACACACATAAGATGAGAGATTTACCCTCTTTACAAACTTCGAAACGTGCAGTGCGTTACTGTTAACTGTAAGTGCGACATCGCACGGGAGATCTCTAGAACTTTTTCATCGGGCACGACTGAAATTGGGAACCTTGCTCATTGTTGGTGGGAGGGTAGATGGGGTCGCCGCTGTAAAACACAGTACAGAAGTGTCCCCAAAAATTAAAAATAGAACTACCGTGTGATCCAGCAATTCCACGTCTGGGTAGTCATCCAAAAGAAGTGAAATTGGGACCTGGAAGAGACCCAAGTGCTCCTGTGTTCATAGCAGGATTATTCCCGACAGCCGGGATGGGCAGAGCCACCCAGACATCCATCCGTGGATACACGGATAAAGGAAACACGCCATACACATGCGATGGAATCTTAGTCAGCCTTTTAAAAGAACCTGGAATGTCGTCGTACCCACTAGTCGGATGCTGGGAAGGTCGAGGCTGACCTGGGACTCTCCTTCTCCCCAGAAACCGCTGTGAGAAAGGAAGGAGAGCCTTTCTGGGGCGGGGGGGTGGGGTTGGACCACACTGTGCTTTTATTCTCATTCAGTGGTTTCGTTATGTTCAGAAAGATGGGGTCTAGTTCCTCATTATAAAATCTCATTCTCAAAGTGCCTTTGGGAATGTAGGTGTTGGTCTCTAAACGATCTACGTGCCCAACCACACGGGCTCAGAAGGAAGGCTCGGTTAGAATAATCCTCTCGCAGGTGATGAGCATCCGCCTTCCAACTCCAGGACTCATGGCGGAGATCAGCAGGAAGTCACAGCCTTGGCATCCTCCTGAATCCATCAGTCAGCACTGACCCTCAGAACCAACCTGCCTCCCCATCACTAGTGACCGAATGGAAAAAGGAAGCAGATGAGGCAGCGGGGACCAGTGGTTGAGAGCTCCACTCCAGAGTTACGCACACATGGGTTCCCATCTCGGCTTTTTCACTCACCCATTGTGTGCCACCGTTTCCATCTCTAAAGTGAAATTAAACTAGTCCCTAACATGTCATATGGGGGTTATCAAAATTAAATAACTCAAGTAAATACACAGCCACTATTTTATTAGTGAAGTACTAAGCACCACTCTAAGCATCATTCACATCACTAATCCTCAAATAACCATATGAGATGGAAAGTAGCATTATCCCCTTTTAAGGAAATAGGCACTAGGAGAGATAAATTAAGTCAATCTAGGTCAGACACACCCAGGAAATGTGGTGACCACTCAGTCATGCTGCCCCAGACAAGGGTCACACTGAGGTCCCTGCCTCGTGGTGACCTAAGGGTCTTCTCTCTCAACAAGCCCATCAGTATGAATTCCAAAGAATAAACAACAGTTTCATATGACACTCATCTGACTGGTTTGCGTGGGAGCAGCTACAGTAAGTTACAAACCAGGAATTTAATGTCAAAACCCTGTGTTCAGCGAAGCGTCATAGCCAACTCTCAGTAGCTTATGTAAAAAAATGAAAGGACAGAGATAAATAACATTCACAGCAAACAGGAGCACTTCATTGGAACCAACACTTTGCTAATATTGAAGATACTCTTATGGAAGTTTCTCCACTTTCTTTCTTTCTTTCTTGCACATAGGGGAAAGTCAGTGGGTCCCTCACAGTTTGGAAAATTCTATGTGAGAAGCCAAAGCCAGCAGAGTTGGAAGGGGTCCGTGAAGAGCACACACCCCTGCCAGCGGGAGTGAAGAACCAGCTCACCGAACGGTTGTTGAAGCTGGTACTGATTGTAGGATGGACCTGAGACAAACCCTTTCATGTTCCTCCGTGTTTGAAAATGTTCAAACTCAAAAGTGAGAAACAAACAAAAAAAAGTAGAAAAACTAATTCATAAGATACTTCAAAACATTTGGAGTTTGATACATTTGCATAAATGTGGGGCACATTCAAACAAGCCAGTTAGTTCATCTCTCCATATAGAGCCCAACCCCATCCCCACCCCCCAAATTACATAAAATCAACCACCGGAGTAAGCGGGAATCACCGCTGCTTCATCCCTCTTCTGAGTGAACAAATGTGAGCGGGGCAGAGTTAACTCCTTTAGAGAAAAGTCCTTTCACGGGTCGTGTCATATCGACATGTACTAGAACAGCAATTAAAAGAGTCCAAACCCATCGCCCTCCTCATGTACTGTCCTTGGCACACCAAACTGAAGTCGAGGCACAAACGGCCCAGAGGCTTAGCAATGACGGGAATGACTGCCAACTGCGCCCAGGGACAGACTCAGAGATGGGTACAAGGGACATGCTAATGCCTACACACTCCCCGGTGAATTTAAATTTCCCCAAATGACCCATGATCAGAAAGAGTCTCATGGAAGTGTCCACACCAAGGAAAGAAAATGAGGCCCAGGGTGGATGTGCCCAGGGCCAGGCCGACCCAGAGAGAGCCTTGACTGCAGCCCAGTGCCCTGGCGACCCCCTCACCCACCACGGGCAAATGCACTGAAACATGAATCCCATCTAGTATCACAGCTGTAACCCCCAACCTGGTGTCGTTATTAGAGAGTGAAACTAGTGATCCTGAAAGAGAGAAGCGAGCGTGGAAACACACCATCGCTTCCAGGGAGGAACGCTGCTCTGCTGCGCAAGATCCGAATGTTCCAAAGCTTAAATGCCTCCTATGCCTTCACTACACATGAGTCAATGTACATACTGGTAGGCGCCCTGACTGATCATTCCAGCACCTTAGTTATTTTGTTTGTAAAACCCACTGAGAAAAATAAAAAGGGCCACCTCTGTTTTCCTGAACTGCGGCAGAGGTGCAAGAAACTTCTCTCAGCTAGTGCGGGTGACAAAATTCACCCTCCACACACCTCAGGCCCTGCTCCTGCTCCTGCTCCTGCTCCTGCTCCTGCTCCTGCTCCTGCTCCTCCTCCTCCTCCTCCTCCTCCTCCTCCTCCTCCTCTCCCCTCTCCCCTCTCCCCTCTCAGGTGCACCACCTGCTCTACTGGCTCTTCAACACCCCCACCCCCGTTCCAGCATTTCTTCCTCATTTTCATCTTTTTCTTTTGCCTGCTCCTTTTCGGCAACCTTCAGATCCCAGCACGGAGCCATTCCAGCCGGCTGTAGTCAGCTCTAACAAAATAACACAGGCAAGAACTTGTGACTCAACCACACAGAAATGTGTTTCAGAAATTAGTGACCAAACAGTAGAGAATGGGTAACCAAACTATATGGACAGTTGTAAAGGAAAAATGAGGTGAGGCTTGCTTATCTGTGGAAACAAACCTTCCGAAGCACACGAATCATCGTTAGTGGCTAACCCAACCAAGGTTAATTGAAGAGAGTATTCAGTGCACATATAGGCTCTAAAAACTAAGTTACCTGCAACCCTCTGTAAAAACATTTAGTGAGGATTGCCAGCTTCAGAACCGCAGCAGGTATAGAAAGACCAGTGCTGTGGAGTAGACAGATCTGGGCCACCACCCAGCTGGAAAACCTTTCTGGGCTTTGTTGTTTCATCTGTGGCGAGGAGATAACACCTGTCTGACAGGGGAAGAGGAATGTGAGGGTGTGCATAGAAGGGCCTGCAGTATACTTTGAGTAAAGAAAAAAATAATATGCAGGTGAGCTATTGAACACCAGGCACTGTGGAAAGCTTTGTGCCAATGTCATCTCACACACCCTTCCAAGAAGGTAACGAGAGGGAGTCACAGCCTGCTCCTCCCCAGGCAGATGCGTCTTCGTCAAAGGCAGTGGTTCCCAGCTTTCACTTCATGTTTCAGTCTCCTGGGGAGTCTTACAAAGTCCTGAGGTCTGCGATTCTTACTGAAGAGTTCTTGGATGTGTCCTGGGCACTGGGGTTCTTAAAAACTCCCCAAGCGATTCCGGTGTGCCGTCAAGGTTGAGAATCACTGTTCTAGGAGCACCTTTGCCCTCCGCACCTTTCGCCTTGCTGGGTGATGCTTCCATTCACAACAGGCAAATGCAATTCTTCCACACAGTTGCATTATTTCCTTCCCTCATCCTGCTGGCCCTTATCCATTAATCAATCAACCATTCATTCATTCACTGGGGATTTGGAGAGAAATAAGATATAACTACTGCTACAGGACAAAACTCAAAGTAGAGAGTTGAATACGTGAGTAAACCAACAATAATAACTTGAAGTGCTCAATCACACATTAAGACGATTTTTACTTGAATGCCTACTGCGTGCCCAGCACAGTGCTAGACGCTAGAGAGAGCGCAATGAAAAAGATGGACATGGCCTGACCTCATGGGGCTTGCAGTTCATGGATAAGGACGATACCCAAGGTAAGTCCTGGTTGCTATGGGAAAATGGAATGATGTCCCTGCAGAGTCTGTTTTCCAGAACTGTCCTTCCAAGCTGGAGAAGCCCCGAGCCTTCCAGCAGACAAGCACTCAGGATGCCACACAATGTGAGGGCAGGAAGGTGGAAAAGAGGAGAGGTCTGGCTAAGAACAGGCATAAACGAAGGTCAAGGTGCACAGACTAAATTATCTGCCATGCCTTGAAAGCATCTCGCTCTCCCACATGCAAGCCTGGGAACTCAGGCAAGGTCTCACGAGGACAGGAGCTCTGCCCTGACTCCCAAGGAAGAGACAGTGGCACTCCGGCAAGGAAGTGGGAGGAGGATCCCAGGGAAAGAGGAAACATGCGAACGATGTTGAGGCAACACAGGGGCAAGCTGCACCCAGAAGATCCAGCCCCTTTTCTCTCCTTCTCTCCCACACTAGCTTTTCATGTCCCTTCCTTCGCCTTCTCTTCTATCTTCCCCCACCCCTTTATTTCCTGCCTTTTTTGGGGGTGGGGGGAACCTTATTCTTTGGTTGTTCTTTCTAGACAGCCTTCAGCATCTGTGACCTACCCTAACCCACCTGTGCCCTCCCCTCTACCACTCTATCCTGGGTCACCTCATTGTCCCAAAGCAGGGTCAGGTTCATGGCCACATGCTCAGAAGTCCCCATCACTTGACTGAATGCTCTGATGTCACCATCATGCAATTCTTAATAATTTTTGAGCCAAGGGAGCCACATGTCCTTTTGCACTGGGTCCCACAAAAGATGTAGCTGGTCCTGCCTGGAAGATTTAGGGATTCACCAGCCTAGATGGAGAGTTCTGGAAAATAATTCCTAAAGAAGGCCACCTCTGTGCAATGACCTTTTAAAAATTAATGCAGTCTGTGCAGGCTCTATAACCTCAGTTTATAAAAATATTGACTGTTAAATTAAATGTTGACTTAAGTGAGTCTTGCCATAGGGGAGTATAAACTCTTTGTCTCTCTGAGAAATTCCAGTAAATGGACAAATTGCAATACGGAAGCTCAGACAGGAAGTCCAGGAAGGTATGGAGACTTTCATCCTTCAGAGCAGCCGCTCACTACACTTCCTCCCCCAGATCCCCCCTCAGCCCCCTGAGAGAAGGGGGACACTTACATCAAAACGCCACAGGGGAAACGTAGGGAAATGATCAAAAGACAACGCGTAAAGAAAAACACCAGTGGGAGACTGCCGCTGAGACACCGTGAAACCCTGAACCCGGAATTTC
The DNA here is from genome assembly GCA_004024845.1 of Tonatia bakeri. Lineage (NCBI taxonomy): Eukaryota > Metazoa > Chordata > Mammalia > Chiroptera > Phyllostomidae > Tonatia > Tonatia bakeri. The sequence goes on from PVIA01007940.1 coordinate 76,819, forward strand.
TCTTCTGAGGAAAGGTGCACCTGCCCAGGCCCGGGGCGGAGGGCGAACTGGGCAATCGGCGGCAGGAGTACAGAGTGGAGTCCAGAGTAAACCGCACCCCGTGGGGGAGAGAGGAGCGGCTGAGGCTCTCCTCTGCTCCGCCAACGCACAGAGGGGTCTTAGGTCACATTTTTAAAACAGCACGCTGTTTATGTCACTGGATAAATTAAATCTATGACTGACCCCAAAGAAATGGTTTCTCGGAAACCTTCAGAATTCTTCTTGCCTCCAAGAAAACAGATGTCTGAACTTCGATTTACAAAATGAAATAAAATGCACTCCGTCCCACCTCTGCTCTGTACCTCTCCTGAGCACCGCAGGTAGAGCGGTGCTGGGCAACTCCTCACGCGGAGGCTGCCTTCAGGGCCCAATAAGAAGCTCACATATGTAAAAGTGCTTTTTAGGCTGCGTGAAGTAACCACTATTACATGGTTACATGGGACATGTAATTGTCCTATTGCACGGGACTGCGCCCTGTCTTCACCTTAACTCAAGACGTCAGTCTGTGCCCACCCCTGCCCTGCACATCCACAGAGGTGGCCCAGGGCACCTATGCTAATCTCCGAAATTGGCATAGGGAGGGTATGACCCCAGCCAACCCCGACCTGTC